>LGRX02023919.1:0-20596 GCA_001247695.2 Cymbomonas tetramitiformis | reverse complement strand
CTCATTCATACTCGGATACTGTGACACCATATCGATATGACACCATTGTATCATGACCAGCTGCAGCTATAGCTAGCGGACATGGACATGTTACCACAAACGCCCGAGCCCCAACGGATACCTCATGTCATCATGTCATATCATATCCTATGACTATCCTATGCTATCATTAATCATAATCATATCTCAGGGTTCGGCGATCAGCGTTCGTTTATATTAATAAGCGATGCTTAATAATTCGTTAATTAACGCGTTTATTACGCGCTTACTATTTCGATTCCTAATAAACGAAATTTGCCCCAAAATCGTAATAAACGAATTAATAAACGCAACGCGCTTAGTAAGCGTACCCTGTATTTAGGGTTTTCATCGATCCTGCTGTCGACTTTCCGGGCGGCCACTAAGAGACCCACAAACACACCCAGACGACGAATGTCCACTGGCGATATCGTCCAACGTTGAAGTCGCGAATTCTACCGCCATATTTGTCGCATCCGCACCACAAATTGAGATTGTGCCAAGTGAGGCACCGCAAGACGACGAGGAGGCACAAGGGTCGGAAGGCGAAGATCCGGAAGTGAGCCATGAGCCGATAGGCGACGAGTACCTTGGCACGAACACTCCTGGCAAGCGCAAGTCTACATCTTCTGTTTGGCTATACACAATTAAGCGGCTTCGAGGGGACCATGGATTTGGGTGTGACGCCACGCATATCTGCATTCACCCAATTCCGGAGGGCGTTTGCAACTTCGTTTTGCGTCTGACACGCACGCCACCCTCCAAGGGAAATGCCAAGGGCTTTTGGGTCACGACCAAGGCCATGAATATATTGTTTGTTGTGATAGGATAAGTCGTAAAACCCAAAATTCGATACCCACTTCTTGTGGCTATATACTAATCACGTAGAGTACAATATTAGGTACCCTATAATAGTATCTAGTAGTATGTGACTCCTTGTGTCACTCACACCTGAAGCATCGTAGTTGCGGTCGCGGTGTCACACGTTATGATGATGACACTGCGACACGCGCCCCTCTCAGACAATCTTCCCGCAGTAATAACTTGGCGGCGTAAGCCGCCACTCCTTACTCCCGTAATATTATCCTCGAGTCCTTTCACCGCCTGTGTTCAACCTGCAGTGATCGTACCGCCTTTTTCCGTACCCCTCTATGTAGCTAGTAGATATCGTGGTTCTCATGAGGTTATGGGCCTCGCTTACGCTTCCCCTGTATTTTCCAGGTTCTGATTCGCGAAATCTTGAGATTTTCCGCGTTTACTAGCTTCATTTTTACAGCCGGCATGGTTTTTGCAATGATCTCGGCCAACGCGACCGCTGCAAACTTTATCTCGCTGCCGCAAGGGAGTGGTGACCCCGGCAGCAATCTCTCTTTTCCGGAATTTGTGTCCCCGGAAATTCAGCCATTTCGATGGGAGTAGTGACCCCACTTTGGCGACCAACGTCATTTGATGACAACCTCTCAGCAGCGACCGCCGTCAACCTGGAATTTCGCAGACCTGCTGCGCCCCGCGACCTGCCGCATTTTCAGTGACCCCCTCTTTCAGATCTGGAAATCGGATGTGCCATCCACCTCTCATCGTCGGTAGTGCTATTTTTGACCTTTCGGTATTTTTAACGCGCTGCCCTTTTCGTAAACTGAATGGACTCTTGGGAACCGGTTTCCCGTAAACCGTACATCTTCCTCAACCTCTTTGTCTTCTTCGTCATTCTTTACTAATCAGCCATTTGGCAGATTTTCTGGCCAGATTTTCAGCCCCATCGCGTTCGTCGACCCTTCTCTCCTCTCTACGCCTCTGGAAGTTGGGATTCGTCGACACCAACCTGAACAGCCAAACCCCTCAAAAGTTGTTCCTCAACGGCCTCAATTTCAAGAAAATTCGACGTGTTAAGTGTGGGCATGGTCGACATTTTACAGCCAAATTACTTCGCGCGATCTGCCAAGGCCAGTTTTCAGTTTTGACCCTTCTCCACGTCCTCATGGCGTGTGATGATCTTCGAGGGACCTGAAATTATCTTTGAGAACGACAATCAACATTTTCAACATTCTACGATCACACGTCGCGATCCCTTTCGTAGGTAGTGCTTACAAGCACTTTACTTGGTAGTGCCTTAGAGGTAATTTGCCGAGTGTGCTTTTTGTACGTAAATCGGTAGTGCCCTAGACGTATTTTCTAGCATGCATACCGTAGTGTACCCTTCCATTGAATGGGTAGTGCTTCATCTTTAGTGACCACTTCGTAGTCAGATAGTGTCACGTAGAGTACAATATTAGGTACCCTATAGTAGTATCTAGTAGTATGTGACTCCTTGTGTCACTCACACCTGAAGCATCGTAGTTGCGGTCGCGGTGTCACACGTTATGATGATGACACCGCGACACGCGCCCCTCTCAGACTATCTTCCCGCAGTAATAACTTGGCGGCGTAAGCCGCCACTCCTCACTCCCGCAATATTATCCTCGAGTCCTTTCACTGCCTGTGTTCAACCTGCAGTGATCGTACCGCCTTTTTCCGTACCCCTCTATGTAGCTAGTAGATATCGTGGTTCTCATGAACTAACCGTAAATCAGGGCTCGGTATCGGTTGATTTTTGAAAAATCGATAGCAACTGATAGTTCGATTTTTTGGAATCGATCGATAGGGATACCATGCAATTTTATATCGTATGACTATGATAGAGGTCAACTATGCATCGATCAATTGTGATAGTTTCAAGGGTTGCATCGATTGATCCTATGTGCTAGGAGGCAAGCACAAGAGCAAGAAAAACGGCTAAGTATAAAACGCAGGAGTACTCAGTACGGAGTACAGTAGGACCGATCAGAATGATGTTGATGTGAGGCAAGGCTGGGAATCGATTAGTCGAGGAATTATGATAAATCGATTTAACACTGTATACAACTATCGAATCGATTTGCGATTATGACAAATTAGGAATCGAATAGGTTTGCGAGTATGGCAAATTATAAATCGAATAGGTTTGCGCTCAGGACTAATCACAAATCAAATAAGTTCGGCGATTACGACAAATTATAATCGAATCGGTTCCCACCCTGGACTAATTACTAATCACATAGGTTGCGCGATTACTGGGTACATGAATCAAATCGGTTATGGTGGGTAATATACACCAATCGAATCGCTTTTCAGGAAATCGCCTTAGAATCGCATATACACGAAAATCGGTTTGCGCCGTCATGAAAGTCACCGAAAACCGGTTCTGTCATAACCTAATTGGCGGTATGGTCTGATATTTCGGTTTGATATTTTGGTCGAATTGCGACTGGCCCTCGGTACTTGTCCCTGGAGAGCCACGTCCATGTGTCTCACTTGAAATTTTGAAATTTAAAATTTTCAGCTGTTCCAACAGCTCGTCCAGCACCCTATATAGCAGCTATTCCCAGTTCAACCACTCATCAGAAGTTCAGAACTCTATCATCATGGGTAAGCGTGCATCCAAGAAAAGTAAGTCTTCGACCAATGACAACAGGCTCCCCCCCAATGGCAAGGGACCGATCAAACGCACGCCCAATCACGAGTTCGATCATCGTGATAACGCTGACAACATTTACCTTGTCGAGTGTATTTTAGCCGAGCGATTGACCAAATCAGGCGATCGTACAGTGGAAGAATGGCTCATTCGCTGGAAAGGCTACAGTCAGGCTCACGACACGTGGGAGCCGATCGAGAACCTGGCCGGTCTGGAGGACGATATCGCCAACTTCCGTAGAGAGAAGTCACTACTTGAGCCATTGAAGCTTGGGAAGCGTAAACGCAAAACACCCGTCAACGATCACACCCCTGTCGTTGTAGCGGCTGGCAGTAGCGCCGGTGTCCTCAGCATCCAAAGTGGAGAGAATACTACCCCTGCCACCCAAGAAGATGTTTCAGATGACGAGGAAGCTGAACATGGTGAAGAGATCCTTCGTCCTGCCATGCGAGGTCGTCGTACCGCGAAGGTACGAGTTTGCATTGCCCCCATTGTATGATGTTCTATTTTCATATAGTGCCTCACTGACTGACTGCATTTGTTCACTGCGTGACTTTCGTTCACTGACTGACTGCGTTTGTTTTGATCGCAGGTCTGGTCGTTGTTCAACGAAATCATCTGCCCCACCACTGATAAGCCCATCGGACTTCTTTGTGCCATCGAAAAGTGCGGTGCGCGGTTGGCCTCCTCCACCAACACCACCAACGCCCGCCAGCACCTTTCGTATCTCCACAAGGCCCATCTCGCCGAATTGGAGGCCGAGGAGTTTGAGGCCAACTTTGCAGATGAGCCGTCCCAGGAGGCTGCCGCCCGCGTCCAGTCTGTGATTTCGAAGAACTCTGCTGTCTGGCCCCCTGGGAAACGTGACACTCTGACCCGAATGAAAGGTGGTGAATTGGTTGTGCAAACGCGCGAGGCCTTTGAGTTTGCCCGAGCGTGACACCGAGCTCTCTGACGTCTTGATGTTCGCCTCCGAGGGTGCCTACTCCATGCCGTCCAAGCATAACGTCGTCCGCCAGCTCTGTGTGATTTCTGGGAAGGCCCTCGTTCACGATCGACAGAAGGTTGTTGTTTTGAAGAAGGATCGTGTACTTCCTTCATCAGGTGCGTGTTATTTCCCATGACTGTGCGAATACTTGAGCTGTGACCTGTATTGGAGTGCGTGATATTCCTTTTATTCTTAACTGACGGGTACTTTATGGGGCGGGATGCTCGCAGCCATTGACATATGGTCCGAGAACGGTATTGCTCTGTTGGGGATCCTTCTCTATTTTTGGGCTGCTGGCGGCACTGCCATATCTGAGCTTCTCGTTCGAGCTGTCCCGTTTGGTGAGGTTGCGCACACCGGCACTGAGATTGAGCTGGCGACAAAGAGGGCACTTGCCCACCTCGGTGTTGGCGAATTTCGAGAGGCAACTTCCGATGCTGACTGTTTTGAGATCGTCGATACTGTCCGTCACTGTCTCCACAAAGCAGTGGCTGACGGTGCGAGCAACGTTCAAAAGGGCCTCGCTGAGTTCGAGACGTCACCTTGTCCCGCTCATGTTGGTCAGCGTTGTGTTCTGGCGTACCTGGAGGTCCCCTTGATCAACGCGGTGCACGTCAAAACAAAGGGCATAGCAGCTTTGTTCCGCCGATCTCCGCTCGGGCTTTCTTGTCTCCACCGCTGCCAAACGAAGTACCAGCTTCCAACCACCCAACCCCCCCGATCGGTGGCTGTCCGTTGGAATAGTACCTACCTGCAGTGGCAGTGGTTCCCACCTCAGCAAACGGCCCTTCAAATGTTTGATGTGGAGTCCATGCAACTGAAACTCAGCACCGACGAGATCGGCTCCACGTACCGTGACTTTCAGCTGGATCTGACTGACTGGCAGCTCATTCAGCAATCGGTACGACCTTCCCTTTTTTATTGTTGAGGGATTTACTTGTCTTTAACTATAGCTTGTACCTGAAATAGATTGCATCAGGATTAAAAAGTTAGGGGTTGTCATATAACCACCGTTCAGTTCCGTTGATCGGTTCGGTGGCGACTTCCCCGCGCCTTACGACTGCGGGCTTGTACCCCGTGGCACCGGAGGTTTATCCGTGATAGCAATATAGTTAGTTGTGCCACACTTTTATGTGATGAGCTGCAATTCTCCTGAAAGTTTTAACTTATCATCGCTGTGTGTTTGCAGCTTCCTGTATTGGAGCCGGTGAACGAGTACACCCGCATCATCCAAGGCACTCGTTATGTCACGATGTCCTTGGTGTTGCCCATGACGGCTTGGCTCATCGAGTTTGAGTTGAAGCCCTCTGTTGACGTGGTATTGGCTGACGGAACGGAGCTGAAACACACTGGGTTGTTACCTGCCGTGCGTGAGGGACGTGAAGCCATGTACACGCAGTTCGAGCAACGGTGGTGTGCTGATCTCCCAATGGGCATCTTGGAAGACTACACCGTGTCAACCCTTCTTGATCCTCGCTGGAAAAACTGGGACTTCGACGGGTGCAATATCTTCGACTACGGCTCCATGACTCGTGAGCGTGCGCTGAGCTTTCTGCGAACTGCGTGGACCGACTTCAAGCCGGCTCTGTCTGCTGATTCTGCCCGTTTGTCCTCTTGCGCTTCTGAAAAGCGAGCAACGGGCGAGTCTTCTTTCATGAGGAAGAAGAAACAAACTGCCAGTAGTAGTACCCTTGCTTTAGTCATAAAAGACCAACTTGACACCTACCTGTCTTTGCCCCAAGAAGCTAATGAGGAAGGGTTTGATGTTATGTTGTGGTGGAATGAGAAGGCAAAGGACCTGCCTGACGTGTATCGCATGGCAAGGCAGTTTTTAGGGTGCCCGGCCACAACTGGTGGTGTAGAACGAACATTCAGTGCTGCTGGTAGGATGCATGATGATCTGCGCAAAAGTACTGATGAGGACACTTTGGAGCATATGCTCCGCGTAAGGATCAGTGACTGTTCATAAATAATATTATTCATATGATAGATTGTCAGCCTGTTGTGTGCCTGAAGTTATGCCTGCCTGAATTTATCTTGCCTGCACTTATCCTGCCTAGCTTGCCTGAACCGGCCTTCCACCTTACTTTGTGTGAAATACCCCTTGCAGTCTTGATATTCGGGAAAAAACACTGTTATCAAATAGGTTTGTATAGAGAAAAACACTAACCCAATAGGTTTTGATCAGTTGATAAACACTAATCAAATAGGTTCCACCTGACTGAAAATTAAGAATCGAATAGGTTACAAAAAAATCAGTACAGTAATCAAATATGTTTGAAAGGTGCAAAAACACCCAACACAATAGGTTTCTCAACATACACTAATTACAATCAAATAGGTATCAGAACATTGATAATCAGGTATCAAATCGGTTATGAAAATGCACTAATTAGTTACTAAGAGGTTTCGATTTTCAAACTAATGCCCAGCCTTGATGTGAGGTGCCTAGACTGTTGTACGGAGTACTCAGTACAGTTGAGTTATGGAAAGAGTTCCTGAATGTATAAGAACTCTAAGAGTAACCCGTTTCGGGGAGATGAACTGAACTGAAAAGTATAACATAAAAGTAAAGAGCCGTAACTGCTGTATATTGTGTATTGAAAGCATGCACTGATAGCAAAAGCATAACTATATAGATTTACGAAACCGAAGTCTTGTAGTTGACCAAGCGTAAGCATACCTCGTGCGGTCGTTTAATAAGTGTAGAATAGTATAAGTCCGAAACCGTAAAGAAGAGAAGAAGTCAAGGTGTAGACTCCTACAAAATGGTAATTAGTTCGTGTTTTCACGTTGCTTCCTTGTCTTTCTTGCGCAAATTCTGATCAACCCGCCCCGCCTTGTGCGATTAGTTAGCGAGTACTTGCACTACGAAATCGAGAATGCCTGTGCTCTCGTTCTTGTTGCGCGGTGGTGTGTGGGATTGAGGGTTCCAGGTTGCTTGGAGCCGCGTCGGTGTGGAGAAATCTAGCTCGACGACAATCTTTTAAGGTGCGCGCGTTGCCTTAGTCCTAGCACGCATACACGCATAGCACGCATATCCGTGCTTTTGGACTCGCGGGTGCGGGAAAAGGCGGAAAACCAAATCGCCTCCGTTTTTCGGCAATTCCGACCCTTCGCGGCGGAAGCGCTGCGCAAATTTTTCAATTTTGCGTAAGCCTTTGCTGAAATTCGGGGCTGGTTCGGGATTTCCCCTACCTTTAATTTAGCCTTCTAGTCCCCCCTATTCGGGAATCTCCGCGCTTCGGCCGGTGTGCTTACTTGTGCTCGCGCGCAAGTGGCGTATTCCTGGGATCGGGTGCTAGTTGCCACACCAACCGCTTTTCGGTTGGTTAAATTGCGAGCGTGCAACGTTTGATGTCCCCCATGGGGCTTTAGCTTTCTAGGATCTTCCTTTCCGGAAATCTCCGCGCCTCGGCCGGTGTAGCCACTTGTGCTCGGGCGCAAGTGGTAAATTTCTAGATCGGCGGGTTCTAGTTGCCACGTGTGTCGTGTACACTTTCGGCTTTAGCTAAATTGGATCTCACGCATAGCACGCATACTATGCCCATGTATTCAGATGAAGAGGAATGCCTCGGTCGGTCGGGCCGGCGTGGGGGGGGTCGGGCCGGCGCCGCCCCCGGCTCAGCCGTGGGGTCCGGTCGGTCGGGGTCTCGCGCTGCAGGCCTGTCGGTTGGCCCAGGCTCTGGGGAGTTCTGGGGCGCAGCAGGCGGGTCAGACAGCCGGGATTGGCGCTCCCGTGAGAGGGGGGGGGGAGTGCGGCGCGCGCTTGCGCGCCAATACGGCGGTGAGGCCCTCGAGGTTACACCGGCGCGCACGCCCCGGAGAGCCCCTCCAGGGTTGTCTGGTGGGCCCCCCAGGGCCTCGCCACCAAAAGCCCCTTCACCAGCGAGGGTCAGTGGAGCTGAGCCAGTGTCCGAGCTCGCATTGAGCTCGGCGCTACGGCAGCCGGCGCGCCGGGAGCGTGCGTCGCCCGAGGCTCCGGCACCGCCGGCGGCAGGCGCCGGCTCCGGGTCGGACTCGGACCGCTCTGCTAAGGGGTTGAACCCCTCGGCAGCTCCCTTCTCCCCACTCCCTGCGTCCAGCAGGAGTGCGAGTAGTAGGGTCGTCCGTCAGGAACCGACGTCGGGACCGGCAGCATCCTCCCTCTCTTCCCTCGTGGGGAGCGAGCAAGGGAATCTCATCAGTGCCTCAGGGCGCTTTGAGGTTTACCGAGCCAGTGACTGGAGTCCCCCGGCAGAAGGGGAGTCTGATGATGTCCGGCGCCCAGAGCAGCTAGACGTCGTCCAGTCACGGGGGCGCGAGTCTCGCATCCAGCCCAATCCGGCTTGGCGAGGAGAGCGACGTCAATCCATGCTCGCATTGGCCCTCCGTCAATGGAGCACCTGGGCGCTGGATTCAGCGCAACGACGTGCGAGAGTCTCCCCGCCATCTCGTCAGCGCGCAACAGCGCGGCTTGCGTGGGTCGCATGGAGGGCCAGGACGGACCAGTCAGCGCATCAGCGCGAGCTCCGGCGCCTGGCATTCCAAGCGTGGAATGACGTCACCCAACAGGTCGCCCAACTTCAGGGCCTGTTTGACAAAGGCAGTCGGCGCCGGGTCGAGTCCGCTTTCGCAGCATGGCGCCAGCATGTCGTCCAGACACAGGGTCTGTGGCGCAGAGGCAGACGTCAAGCCGGAGCTGTCTTCATGGCATGGCACCAGCAGACGATGCTCGCCAAGGAGAGGAGCACCTGGTGGGTTGGAGCCCGGAGACACCGGATGACCCAGATGGGCAGGAGGTGTCTTCGCGAGTGGCGCCGGCTCCCCAGGACGACCCCAGTCAGCTCGGACTCGTCCCAGGGAACGAGTGCTCGGCGTCCGGTAAGGAAGGCGGGAACCTCATCCGGTGTCAGCTCTTGCTCGGATTCCGACCAGAAGTCCATGTGGCAGGACATCCGTCGAGGCCTAAAGCGCCTGGGGAAAGACCACCCGCTGTCAGGGCTAATGTGGTTCCAGCTCGAGGACTATGGGCTCTCCGAGGACGGCGCTTATCGTCTGGAGATCCACCAGCAGTCAGTCTCCGAGTCCAGGGTGTTGATGCAGCAAAAGCGCGAGGACCCTCACAACTCCCTTGGGAGGTGTAGATTCTCTGTCTTTGCCATCAACGCCGGCAGACCAGGGGAGCTGGTCGGTACGCCAAGGGGCGGACCTCCAGGAGGTAAGGAGAGCGGTCGTCGCGGCCGTCAGAATGAGCGGCCGCACCCGGAAGTCACACAGGGGTCTTAGGAAGTCAGGTGCAGCACCTCCGAGTTCCGCCGCCCCCGGTGGGAACTGGTCGAACCGGTTTGCTCCCCTCTCGTCCTCATCGGAGGAAGAGCATCCCGCGGAACGTCCGAGGCCCAGGACTCAGGCGCCTAAGCCGAGCGGCCCCAGTCGCCCGGTGCCTCGCACCCGGAAGCCCAGTCGAGCACCATCAGCCCCGCACCCCGGTCCGACTTCCTCAGGGAACACGTCGTCGTCCCCGGAGTCCACTTCGAGTAGGAACAGTCAGGACCTGCAAGAGCTGAAGGAAGCCTGGCAGAAAGAGTCGCAAGCTCGGGAGGCGGCTGCCGAGGCTCGCCTGGAACAGCTGTCTCGGCAACTCCAAGAGAGTCAAAGAGCTGCCGAGGAGCGCAGGATCTCCGATCAGCGCGCTGCCGAGGAACGCAGGGTCTCCGAGCGACGCGCTGTCGAAGAGCGCTGGGCTGCAGACCGGCTGGCCGCAGAAGCCCGGGAGACTGCCCGGCAGTTGGCTGTCGACGAGAGCGTCGCTCAGCAGGTAGCCGCCGAGGAGCGGCGAGCGGCAGCTGAGGCCCAGCTGGAGGAGAGGCTGCAGGCGGTCATAGAGTCACAAGTCCAAAGGCTCTCCCTGGTTCAGGCTTCGCCCCCAGGGCCCGTGGAGTCAGACGCTCGGGGGCCCTCAGCGGCAGCGTCGAGTCCGGTTCAGGAGACGCCCATCTCCCGAGAGGGACATGAGCTGGTAGAGCCGACTTCCGTCGTCACCTGTGACGTCGAAAACCGGGACGTTCAAAGCCCTCCGGAGGAGTCGCGCGCGGACGTGACAGCGGCTCCACCGCACTCATGGGACTTTATTTCCCTTCCTATACGGGTCTGCGACGCCCTCCGGAAACACGTGGTCGGGTATGCCAACTCGGGGATCGACGCCCAGCGCCTGTTTTACGACGCTGCTCGTAGGTATCGCGCCCTTGGTCAGGTCGCCGGGTGCTTACACCCTTCCAACCAGATCAGGCAGTGCCTGAAGGCAAAGTTTTCGGACGAGAACAGGGTCCTCGGGGCCCAGGTGATTCACAGTCTCACGACGGCCTTGGCGTCCGTCGCAGAGAGCTGCGCTCGATGTGGGTGCGGGCACGAGGAGAGCCCGGTGCGTATGTGGGCGTGTCAGGCAAGCGCTAAGAGAAGTGTGGTGGCGTTCATGAAAAAGGTGTACCTGCCGGTGTGTGGGTTTTGCGCCGCGGACGTGTGGCCCGGTGCTTTCGACCACTTTCCGGCTGTGATGCCACCTCCGATTCCTAAGGCGGCAGACACGCCAGAAGACGGGGGGGGGATGGTCCCTCAACTGGAGCACTCGGAGCCAAACGAGCTTTCGGAGATGCCCGGTGCCGGCAGTCATGGTGGTCCTGGTGGCTCGGGGAGCGGTGACCCTGGAGGGCCGGGAGGCCCGGGGAGTCCGGACGAGGACCCTGGCGGCGATGGCGAAGACGGGGATGGCGACAGCCAGTTCACCTTCTCGTTACAGGGAGCCCCGGAGCCATTACAGTCGTAAGGACGAGCAGCACGCTCTCAAGGAGGCCACCAGAGCCATGGAGAAGGCAGTGGACAAATACCACACAGAGGTGGAGGGGTCGTCCCACGTCTTTGGTCGGCTCCTCCGATTTGTTCGGCAGGTCAGGGAGGTTCGGGAACTGGAGCCGGTGCGCTACGCCATGGAGATGGCGCGTCTGGGACCACTAGAGAGCGGGGGTGAGGAGAAGGTGTTGTCGGACCACTCCCTGCTGTCAGAAGTGGCCAGACACTGCTTCGGCAAACTCAGCTCCGAGTACCGCGAGCTTTCTTCGGTGTTGACGGAGGCTCGGGAAGGTAAGAACCTCACCCTGGACGTCATAGTGGTTCCCTTGGCGCAGCGGGTGATGCCCGACAAGGGGGAAATGGCGTCGATCGGTCCGTTCCTGCGTCGCGTGCGTCAAAGTCAGGACAGACAGACTCGCACGGTCCGCGAGTTCCGGGACGGGGTGCACCTTGCTCACGACATCGTGAGCATGCTGGCTGCCCACGAGCTCACCTCTCCGGTGCCGGAAGAGGAGCTGCTGGAGATATTCCTTACGGGATTGATACCGGAGATAAGGAGGAAGGTCTTCCTTATAGCCGAGAGGAAAGGCGCTTCGGTCCTGACTCTGAGCCGGACGGCCAGTAAAGGCCGCCACGAACTCCTGACTTGGGCCATAGAGGCCGAGCGGGAGTTGCGGCAGAGCCAGGATAAGACGAGCCGCTCGGTCCAGCTGCTGGCCCACGTAGATGTCACGGAGGAGCTGCTAGCCATGGCGACATCCGCTGGCGCTCCGACACCCACCGGGCAACGACTCGGCTCCCCAGAGTACGAGGGCTGCCGTCTGTGCAAGAGCATGGACCATTATGCCCGCGACTGTCCGCAGGCGAGCCAGCGCCCGAAGGAGTGGGCCAAGTGCCTCCTGGAGGACACTCTGGCGTTGATAGGGGACGAGTCGGTGGAGGAAGCTTTGGCTGCCATCGGTTTGGATTTTGTCCAGGAGGACGCTCCCCAGCCCGGGGCGTCCTCCCCGCAGTAACGGGCGCGGGCCCCGTCACTGCGGGGTCAGGGGGACAAAAGGGCCCCGCGCCGGCGTCCACAGCGATGCAGGTGCTGGATGATAGGTGGAGAAGGTGTGGGAGACACCTTAGTGGCAGCGCCAGGCGCCACCTCAAGAGCCAGAGTCGAGTCGAGAGGTATGAGCAGGAAAATTTAGACATGCTAGCCGCCACCCGCACGGAAAGCCCAGAGCCTCCTGAGCGGGAACAGGTCGAGCAGCGCGTCCAAAGAGAGCAGGCAAACTTCTGGAAGTCCGCCAGAACCCCAGCAACCGCCTCAGTTCCGCGTCCCGAGGAGCCATGGGAGCTGCTCTGTTGGATCACCGGTGCGGACACCCGGGGTAAAAACCGGTCGAGCCACACAGTTGAGCCACGGGCAGTCTACCAACAGCACCTGGAGAACCTGGGGTCGGATGTTGCGAGAGTTCGCGGGCACTGGAAGTTCAGAGCTCAGCGTTTACCCCCCAGAGTTAGGAAAGCCTTTCAGGCCCAGCAGCCAAGTGCTCGCCTGCGCCCCGCCATCAGGGCGCTAGAAAGGTATCTAAAGCTGGAAGAGTCGGAGGTCCGGCCGGTCAAGTCCCTTGCGCTTTGGAGGGCAGGGCAAAGGCGGATGAGCCAGAAGCTTGGAC
This sequence comes from Cymbomonas tetramitiformis, assembly GCA_001247695.2. Lineage (NCBI taxonomy): Eukaryota > Viridiplantae > Chlorophyta > Pyramimonadophyceae > Pyramimonadales > Pyramimonadaceae > Cymbomonas > Cymbomonas tetramitiformis. Next base: position 7,608 of record LGRX02023919.1, on the reverse strand, counting down.
CCACGACTAGTAAGCCCCAGCTGAATCGAGAAGAGTTAGATAAGCGCTTGAAGCGGCTCGTCAGGGTGCGCGAGTTCAATCGCCGACGCAAAGCCATCTTGGATCAGGAGTTCGGACGGTTTGTTCGCGTTGCCAAACCCAAGCCTGCCGAGGGAGAAGAACTCTCACCACCAGAGAGAACTTCAAAGCCCAGTCGGCCGTGGTTGACCCGAAGCAGGGCTCGCCAGGCTTTGGGCCCGAAACGCAGACCATGGCTGACTCCTGAAGACAAGGCGCTTCGAACCTCTCGATTGCGGCGCAGGTACGAGTTGGAGGGTAGGGACCCGGCTTCTACCTCAACAGAACGCCATGCGGACTTCCACGCCTTCGTAAAGGAGGAGTTGGAAAGGGAGAATAGGGAACTTCAGCAAGACAATGAGCTGATGCACCGGGACGAGCAAGTCAGAAAGCACATAGCGGCTAAACTGGCTGCAGCGTCAGTCCAAGTCGCGGTGTCCCCCCCAGACTTCCCAGAGCGCAGCGCAGTTCAGAAAGCAGTCGCCATCGGCCTGCTAGCGGACGCGTGTACTTACTGCCTCCCGGACTGTGACTCCGACGCAGAAACGTCAGTCACCCGCCTGGACTGCATAATGCAGGACGGCGATATCAGTCCGAGCTGGTGTGAGTCCCTGGCAGCGGTGTCCTCGATGGGAGCGCGCCCGAGGAGTTTCGACAGGCACAGTCGCACACCGACGTTGTTGCTGTTTTGGGCCTGGATTGCGGGCGTCAGAGTCAAGGTGTTAGTGGATTCGGGAGCATCCACCAATATCATCGCAAAGAGTACACTGCAGAAGCTCTCCGGCGTCAAGCCGGTGCGCCACGAGCAAGCCATGCGGGTTCGAGTGGCTGACGGCACCACGTATGATGCTAATTCCTGCATCAGGCCCAAGCTCCTTGCTGAGACGTCGAAGGGGTCTTACGGCCAGCAGGTTGAGCTTCGGGTAATGCCACTCGACCTCAAGGTGGACGTCATCCTGGGGGGTCCTTGGCTGGCGAACCTTTCCCCGGTTACGCTGGATTATAAAAACTGGGGTTCGGTCCGGTTCACCAAGGGCAGGGAAGAGGTCGTCATCACCGGCTGTTCGCCGGGGTCACCGGACCCCAGTCGGTCCAAGGACACGGCAATGGCACTGGTACAGGGAGTCCTTTTGAGCCAACGTCGGGCTCGCCGGGACCTGCGGACCCTCCGAAACAGAGAGGAGCAGGCTTTCGTCGTCTACCTCGGCCCCGATGGGACTTTTGGCGCGTTGGCCTGCAACAAGGGGGGGGGAGACTCCGACGAAGATTCCCCCAACGATGTTGTAGCAGGCCTAGCGTCAGAACCCTCCTCCGGGTCCGAGGATAGTGAAGTCAGCGTGCGTCCCAGCGCAACGGTGCCGGACGGAGCTGAGGAGTCTGAGGGGCCGGGAGGGTTGGTCTCGGACAGTTCCGAGTCCGGCTACAGTGACGTGGAAGGAGCGTGTCATTTGCAGAGAGTAGGGGCGGTGGTCGAGGATATTAGGCCACAAGGATTTGCGAGTACGGTCGACGAGGCCGGGGATCACCCTGACCCTCTCAGCTTTTTCGCTAGCAAACAGGAGGCGAACGGAGCATTTGCGTTGCTTCCGCCAGCGGTGCGTAGACAGGCGATAGAGGATCACGCGGCCGGGAAGCCACCCACCTGGCACGCGCAGGCAGCCGCGGCGCTCCAGCAGGGCCGGGGTCTGGTCGCGGAGCGACGACCCCGAGCACGGCGTAAGCGAGTGCGTTGGCGTGACCAGGTCGCAGCAGTCGGTCAGCCTGGTGCTGAAAGTGGCCCCTCCACCGAGCAGCCACCGGGACCAAAAGTCCCCACTGTCCCGAGTCCTCAGAGTCAGAAGTCGCGAGCCTCGGCACCAGTCCCGTCGCCAGCTCCGCAGACCACAGACCCGCCGGTACCGGCCGCCCCGCCAGGTACTACCTCGCCGCCAGCCCCACAGACTGCTCAGGCCTCCCCGGAACCGCCGGAGGACGAGATAGACGAGACGGTGTCGCCGGAAATCTGGCAGCAGCTTAGGGACCTGGAAAAGGAGTTCGCAGATGTCATTTGCACAGAGTTGCCGGAATCAGTCCAGTCAAGGGAATTCAAGTCCGGCGTCCGGCTCAGGCCAGATTGGAATGGGAACGCCTTGCACCGGCGAGGGTACAAGCTGTCGCAGGAGGAGTTGCGGCAACTCCGGCAACAGCTAGATGAGCTCTTAGCCAAAGGGTACATACGACCCTCGGCCTCTCCGTGGGGCTGCCCTGTGCTGATGGTCCCCAAGCCGAGTAATCCCAAGGAGTTGCGTCTAGTCATTGACTACAGACAGATCAATGAGATCACAGTCAAGGACAAGTACCCCCTCCCGGATGTCCAGAGTCTCTTAGATGATCTACAAGGGGCTACCGTCTTCTCTACGATGGATGCCCTTTGGGGATTTTGGCAGGTCCCTATGAAAGCAGAGGACGTGGAGAAAACCGCAATGACTACGCACTTTGGAGCGTACGAGTGGTTGGTCATGCCTATGGGATTGTCAAACTCCCCAAGTACCTGGCAAAGGATGATGCAACAGTACCTCGGGCACCTACCCTTTTGCAGAGTATTTGTAGATGACATCATGATTTTCTCGGCTGAGGTTCCGGGTAAGAGCGCCCATGAGGTACACCTCGACCACCTCCGCCAGGTCCTGGAGGCATGCCGAAAGAATTCAGTCTACCTCAAAAAGTCGAAAGTCAAATTGTGCAAGCGATCAGTCCGGTTCCTAGGGCATGTGGTGGATCGGGATGGATGTCGTCCACAGCAGGATAAGGTTGCGTCGGTACGCGATTGGCCAGACCTAGAAACTGTCACACACGTGCGACAGTTTCTGGGCATGTGTGGCTTCTACCGGAGGTACATCCAGAACTTCGCAGATATCGCGTACCCGTTGACCCGCCTCACCAAATCCGGCGTGGACTGGACCTGGGGCGAGAATGAAAAGGCAGCATTTAAACAGCTAAAAACTGCCTTGATCTCCTCCCCAGCCTTGGCCCTACCCGACCAAAAGGGTGCAGCAGACGGTTCCAGACCCTTCTTTGTGCAGACAGATGCCAGTGGAGTAGCACTAGGGGGTGTACTCATGCAGGATCAGGGACGAGGCTTACAGCCCTTGGCCTTTGAAAGCCGGCAGTTCTCCAGCGCTGAGCAGAACTATCACGCTGGGGAACGGGAGCTTTGTGCCATCCATCACTGCACCACGGTCACCTGGAGACATTATCTGATTTTCACATCATTTAAGCTCATGGGAGACCATAAACCCCTTCAGTGGCTCTTCGCCCCAGCTAGGGAGCTCAGCCGACGTCAGGCTCGCTGGTACGAGGACTTGGTAGAGGTAGGAGTCCATCAGATGGAGCACGTGCCAGGGCGCTGTTTAGTAGTACCAGACGCGCAGTCCCGGCGACCAGACTATCAGGAAATGTCAGCCAGAGAAGGGTTGAAGGAAAAAGGGATTGTGGATCGCGCCACGGATGGGCCCAGAGACTCCGCACCGGCAGGCAAGGGGTCCGAAGAGGACGAGGATCCTACCTCTGTCCTCGGGGCAGTGGATCGCACCACCGATGGATCTGATGGACCCGAGTACTCTGAGCCGAAAGGCAAGAGATGCGAAGGGGACGAGGATCCCACATCCGTCTTAGGCGCCACCTTCGAGTATAGTGATTCCGAGGACGAGTCCTTCCCTCCCACCAGTCCAGCACCGGTCATTGGTGAGCTCACCCATCTGAATGGGCTCACGTGGGTAGAGTCGCCGGCCCTTTGGCTGGACGCAGCTGCCACCCTAGCAGTAGGCGAGAAATCCTTGAGGGATGCCGAATCGCTAGCAGTCATGACCAGAGCAGACCGAGCTAGGGAACAGGCCACAGCAGAAGTCCAGAGTCACCCGAAGTTCCCCCACCCTGAGGCCCAGAGTCATCCAAAGGCGGCCGGAAAGGTACCTGAGCCCGTTAAGCCCCCAGAAAGTAGCTCCCACTACGACCAGGTCGTAGATCGCCAGGACTGGAAGCTGATCAGGGAGCGCTTTGAGGAGATAGCAGCCCAGTACGGGGTGTTTGACGTTGACGCGTGTTGCGACTCCATGGGCGTTAACCGGCAGGTTGACACCTATTGGACCGATTGCTTGAAGGAAAAGTGGCGCGGGAAACACGTTTGGTGCAACCCCCCTTACACGAAGGATTCAGACTTGATAGAAAGAATTCTTCGGCATTTCCTTGCTGAGTGGCGCGCCGATCCGGAAAACACCTCGGCGATGTTCCTTCTGCCAGACTATGACGCCCCCTGGAGGCGGTTGATTCACCCCAAGTATGGGCTTCATCCGGTCAAAGTCTTTGACACGAAGGACGAAAAAGGTCGTCCCAACCACCTCTTCGAGTCCCCTGATGGAGGTCGACCCCCGCTGCGCTGGCCGGTCCTTCTGGTGTGGGCCCCAGCAGCCAGCAGGGCAAAGCCCCGAGCGCCGCCTGCGCGAAAGGACAGTGAGGCAGAATCCGACGAACCTTTAGTCACTACAGGGGTTGCAGCAAGGGCCAGGGCGGCATCAGGCCCACTGAAGGCTGATGAGTTCGTCCGCGCCTTGCAAGCGGAATACGAACGCAGCCAGTACCTCAGCTCGTTGAAGGAGGAACTGATCGCAGCCCCACATCAGAGGACAGACACATTTCGCATGGTAGACGACATGATATGGCGAGTGGCAGAAGGGCGGTATCAGCTAGTGCTAGCTCAGGATTCCCCCCTCAGAGAGCGGGTGATGCGCGAAGCACACGAGTCCCCAGCAGCAGGGCACACAGGAAGGGATAAGACACTGGACAGGGTATCCCGTCGCTTTTGGTGGCCACGCATGAGCAAGGATGTCACCGACTGGTGCAAATCCTGCGTTGTGTGCCAACAGACCCGGCCACGCAACGGGTATCCAGACGGTCAGCTTAACCCCCTGCAAGTCCCAGTAAGACTGTGGCAAGTGGTTAGTATCGACTTCGTCACTGGGCTGCCCCGCACAGAGCGAGGGTACGACGCGTTTGCTACCTTCACGGACAAGTTGTCCAAGATGGTGCACGTAGTTCCCATGCTTTACGCTGACAGCTCAGCTGCACAGATCGCGCGCATGTATTTAGACCAAGTGTGGCGTTTGCACGGCGCTCCCATGAAGATCGTCTGTGATCGGGACTCCCGCTTCAGGGATGAGATGCATCTCGAGCTACATCGGTTGATGGGAGTCCAGGTTGCCTCTACCACGCCGTACCACCCACAAGGTGATGGGCAAGCAGAGCACACAAACCACACGGTCGAACGCATGTTGCGCGCGTACGTCGACGCCAACCAGCACGATTGGGATTTATGGTGTACCCCGGTCGAGTACGCCATTAATGACTCTCGTTCCGCCGTCACGGGATTCACCCCTTTTGAACTGACGTATGGTCACGCTCCGGCCTCTCAGCTGGACTTCTTCGTGGAGGCAGCACTTGCATCACGGAGAGGCCGAGCTAAGGGGGGGAGGGGCGCAGCAGTAAAAAAGGGTACAGCCCACGAGACAGCCCGCCAGTTTGTTCGCCAGTTGCAGCTCGCTAGGGAGAAGCTGCTCTTAGCTCAGCAGCAACAGATCGCCCAGTACGACGCGCGTCACAGGTCCAGGAGTTACGCAGTAGGCGATGAGGTTTGGGTGGATGCCACGCACCTCACCCAGCCGGGCGACCGCGGGTTGCACAAGAAATTGCTTAAGAAGCGCCTTGGGCCCCTTCGGGTGCTGGAAGTCTTTCACAGCGACAGGCAGATGGCCCTTCCCGCGAGCGATAGAGGCGCACCGTCGGCCTATAGGTTGCAGACGCCTAAGCAGTGGAAAGTGCACGATGTGTTTACCGTGGACCGGCTTTCGCCAGTAGAGTCGGGCAGCCGCTTCGTTGAGAGAGCTAAGGAGATTCCCCCTCCTCCGTTGGACGTCAGCGGGCGCAAGGAAACCCACGTCGAGAGGGTGGAGCGTTCGCGCACGCGCCAGCGCCAGGGCAGGAGGTGGACAGAGTACCTGGTCAAGTGGACAGGAATGCCCCGCAGTGAGAACGAGTGGAAGACCCGAGAGGATCTGGAGTGGGACGGAGCCGGCAGGCCCGGTGTTCCCAACCGAGCGTTGTCGGAGTTTGAGAGGATCGAGGCTAAGAGAGTGGAGCGAGAGAAGCTTAGGGTCCGTAAGAGACGCGACGAGTCCGCAGGAGCGGTATGGACCACGCTATCGGAGGAGCTCAAGGTAGACGGAGCAATGCCATGGGTGCCAGAGGAGAGGTTTGATGAGGAAGTAGGAACTTTCGCGAGAGTATCTGCTCAGAGCACCCTGCCGCCAGTCAACGGAGCCGCAGCACTTGAGAAGGAGCCAGTCGGCCAGTCTAAGATTCTTGTATTGTTTTGTGGGACCGGGTCAGTCGAGAGGCAGTTCACTAAGCAATTTCCCAACAGCGAAGTAGTTGCCGAAGACATTCAGCCCAAGTGGGGCCCCACACATTGCGAGGATATCATGCGATGGGACTACCGACAGTTCAGACCAGGACACTTCGACGTAGTCTGGGCTAGCCCACCTTGCACAGAGTACAGCCAAGCGAAGACGGTAGGCATCCGAGATTTGCGTGCTGCGGACACGCGAGTTCGTAGGACATTGGAGATCATCCGGTACTTGAGGCCCGAAGCATACTTCATTGAGAACCCGAGGGGAAGAGAGCCCCACGGGTTGCACACGCTTCGCTGCATGAGCAATCTACCAGCTCCGCACCTCGTCACGTACTGCAAATACGGGACCGCATACAGGAAGCCCACGCACATCTGGACCAACGTTCCGTTGCGCCCACCCTTGCGAGTATGCGATTCCGATACGCCTTGCGAGTTCTTCCGGCAGCACGGTAGGCACGAGAAAGTAGCGCAAGGAGGGCGCGCGATGAGAGCCGGATGTGTGTTCGCGAAGGGCATGGGAGCGCGAGAGAATTTGTATGGGATTCCGTCAGCACTGTTAAAACAGCTTTTCCACAACCTGACCCTACATGAAGAGGTGCATGCGTTCCTGTCTGAACTGCTTGTCAGGGAGGAGCTGAGCGAGATGAGCGTTTTAGTCCAGTCAGCTGTTGTTGAGAGTGACCCGCCCGAGTTTGAGCCGGAACCGATAGCGTTAGCAGGAGTGCGAGCGGAGGTGACGATCATACCTGAGGGCGGATGGGAATCTGACGCGAGTGGTCTTAGCGATTGAGAGCGTTGGAGAGCGTCGGGAAGAGCGGTGGCTCCAGCCTTGGCGAGACCAGGCGGCAGGTGAGAACCTGGGTAATCCATCCGAGAGAGCAGTGGCTCTAGCCTCGGCGCGACCAGGCAACAGGTGGAAATCTGTATAATCCATTTCACGAGAGCATTGGCTCCGGACCTGGCACGACCGGGCAGCAGTTGGAGATCTGGGTAAAAGCTCTAAGCACTCCGAGGAGGCGGTGAAGGTTTAAAACCTTTCCTCCGGGCCGGCATCCCGAGAACTGTCAGGTAATTGGCAAACCTATTGTCATCCCCTGTAAGTGTACCGC
>LGRX02023918.1:0-15899 GCA_001247695.2 Cymbomonas tetramitiformis | reverse complement strand
CGGGCAACAACCCAAGAACTGTTGGGCAACAACCCTAAAACTGTAACAGCTGCTTCCTATAAGGACTGCATGCTATAACTTATAAGCTATAAGCTATGAGGTATATAGGCAACTGACTGCCTATGTGTTCACACTTCCTCGAAGGGGGAAGAAGGTGGATAGGATTATACACATATCCATTTTCCCGATCTGGTGATTATGATGGATTGCTTTTGATAAAATCACTGCATCCACAAGTAACGTTGAAATCTTTACAACGTTAAATCCACCATCACTAATAAAGTGTAAACTCGGATGGGAAACTATATCCCAATGACTATAAGTTCACTTTTGCTCAGCATTTACATTCTCGAGTAAGTTTGAAATCCTGAACTATATACATAACATATAACCTGATACCATGCTTAATTGCATTTCCTGGATCAGAAGATGATAGTTATATAATGTATATATATATATATATCCCACCTGATACACTTTGGCACTATAGCCGTACATAAGAGTGGGAAGGACAAGTGCATCGCTGTAAGACTGGTTGATATAGTCCCAGTGCTGAAGGCAGAATTTGGCACCCGAATAACAGCTGATAACTGTTGGTGACCACCATGCAAGACCTTCCATGCGTAACTCCTTTGTCCTGAGATGCAAGTGAATTGTTCATAATATGTTGACATCACATAAAAGCATTTTGATAAAAACCCTATATATTCACATGAGTTGTCATCACTACAATGACATGGGTTTTTGAATCGTCGAAATGAGTATAACTCCGATGAATTGATTAGTACAGAATAAGCATGGTTGGGATTATTCCTCCGGCTGGATTGCAATCATTCACAATCCCTGTACATCCCGGTGACAAAATAATGCACTGGACTGATCACCACATTGGTATAATCTGTGATATATAAGTCACCAGAGAAAGCATTGAAATCAGCACAATGCTGTCTAGACTCACAAAGATGAGTAACATATATTCTCAGATGTAATAAATAGAGGCACAATGTGACCTACGCTAAAATCGCGTATGCTCGGGCACTGTATTGTGACTTGCGCTAAGATCGTGTATGCATGGACACAACATGACTCGTGCCAATGACGTGGACATATTTTATGCCACGACATCACATCTGAAATCAATCACTCAGAGAGAAGGTGTTGACATCAGTATAGCACCATTATACATATAGTCATGAGGATTTTAAAGAAGACATAGTCTCTCCGATATTGATAAACATGGTACATATATATATATATATCCATGCTCTCTGATCATATATTGATATCCCACAGCATACGATGATGGTAATAGCAAACCACTTCGCTGGAGGGTAGTGTTGTATATATATAGCACATGCTTGGGCACTATATGACCCACGCTGATGACGTGAATTCGGGCTGCATCCCAAAGACTGCAATGCACCTTCGGTGCAAGTGGCTGCATCCCGAGAACTGCTATCCAGCTTCATAGTAAGCTATCACGTCATCACATAGAGGTCGGACCTCTGTTGTATTTAAACGGCGCTTGACAACCGCCTAGCATTACACTTCCTTGAGGGGGGAAGATGGTAAGCTAAAAATACAACTAAAACCCAAATAAATAATAAAGACAAATAATAAAATAAAACAATTAAGTTGCATCATCGTTTTTGCTTTGGTAAGCCTGACTATATACAGTCAAACCATGCAGAACTCCATGAAGTTGACACATATAAGTATCAAACATTTCTAAGTCATCAGCCATGACATACATATGAGCTTGATTTTGAAGGCCTAGACATTATATACATCCAGTCTAGCGTGTATCCAGACTAGAATTGTATATTGAAACGGTGCAAGCACTATAACCTTTGCCACCGATGATCATTGAAAAGGGCAACCGTTCTTGATATTTCATACATATCATCTGATTGTATCATTAAAGGTGTAAAGAGTACTCAATGCAATATGCAGGCTACAGCCTGAGTACAACACCTAAAAAGGTCAAAGCCACTGAGCTGACCAATGCAGCATAAATGCTAGCTGCCTTGAAGGCTATGCAATAAGCCTATTGCCCTTATGTCTTGATATGTAACCGTGTATTGGCATCTCTTTGAGGTAATTATGCCTACTGAATGAGCCATACCAACTATCTTGTCTTCATTGATCATTACATATCGCCATTGAGCAATGCCTATTCTGTGAGATTATACGAGGCATTTCATTAGTGCACATTAAACAATTGTAGTGCAACAAAGATCATCAGCTCTTCATCATACCAAAGGTTGAGTTGTTGTCAATTGATTTTTCAGACACCATTTCTCAGAGGTCTATTCATCATGAAAGACAGAGTCTGTGCAATCATGGCTATTCAGCCTCCGACATAGCTGACATAGCTATTTAGCTTATGACCCAACCGTTGTTAAGCAGCCTCCACGCTATATGGCTGAAAAATGGCAAGCAGTCTCTTCGGTCATTCTTGGGCATAGAGCAATCAAGCACAGCCAATCCAGGATGTTTATCTCGAAATTCTCCAAGAGTTATTCATGTTTTTCATGTATCATATGAAAACAGCTAATATACCGTCCTATGATGGGAGTCATCTCCTTCAGCGAGGAGAAGTGGTTATGCTGTAAAGTTAACCAATCTGATCATCATAAAAGTGACAGATTTGAGAAAATCGATTAAAACTTGTATTGAAAATGACTATTCCTTACAATAAGGTATTGCACCTAAGGGAATAAGGGTTTCATCGTCTGAAATAGGAAAAGACTTTTACATTGACTCTAGTTCCTGAATCCAGAATCACATAGAAAATATGTTTTATCCTGTGCATATAAAAAGTACATTAGATTCAGATTCTGAGCATGCAAGTGGGCTTGAATGCACTCAAGTTTGTACTGAGTTGCAACTGTCCAAAGTTTTATTTTGACATCATTTGTGGAATAGCATACAATGGTATAAACCATCCACATATAGATTGACATCATACTTGTGGTTTCATATCATTTTGGCACATAAGACAAGCATGCTTCATTGAGGAATAAAGACTCTTTGAAAAGCTCATTCTGGAATATTTAGAAATTTGTTGCCTCGTCCATTAGGCCACGAAGTCTTGGAAAAACCATGTCGGGACTTGAACCCGCAATCTGCATACGGTTTCTTACATCCGCAATCTGCAAGCGCAGTTCATCCTCATTCTAGAAAGTGACAGAAATTTTATAGTCATCAACAAGTCACAATTCTATCGGATTGAAATGACACATTCATCATTCATACTTCTTTACCATGACAAGTCTCTGAATAGTGTTTGTCCAAAAATAAAATGGGCACCATTGAGATAAGTGATCATGTGCTGAAGAATATACACATATCACTAAGCAATACCATGTTCCATTCATAATGAAATAATATGCCAGCCATTCATCAAGTACGAAAATACAGCTTGTACATGTTGTCATTACAGACACTTCTTGATTGCCTCTCCATTAGCTTCGATACCAAAGTCAACTTCGGTACCATCACTGATTTCATTGTTCATTATGGCAATCATTATCCCGAATCATTGTCTAAGTTAGGCACACTATAGTGACCCTGAACTGACAAAGTATGTGGGCTGCAACCCAACGACTGCATTTGACATCATCTGGCATTTTGCCACATTCAAAAACGTCAGGCATATTGCCAATATGACGTAGAGAGAATCAATGTTCATATTGACATTGTTACCTTTAAAGCATTCGATAAGTAATCTCAATCTGATTCTCTATCAAACCATTTTTCACATAACATAATGATTGAATAACATCCTCCATCACCATCTGATTGGTTTGATATCTCTTTTTGCGAGAGGGAGGAATAGTATAGATTCATTCATTTTCATACAGCTGCCACAAATTGATTTACATCATTGTGATTTTGCTTGGAAGATTAAAAATCTTATCAAAAGTTCCAGCATCTGTGTATAGCAGCCCGATAAAGTTGATGACACGGTACATCATGCCGATTGAAACATCAAATGAAGTCTTATTTGACTTATTGACACATGAAGTTCATTATGAAGAAATCGTAGATGCATATTTCTCCGGCTTTATCATATTATATGAAGGGCACTGACACTGGAGAACGATGGTTTTCCAAATGTGAATAAGCTATATTGTAAGCCTACGACCATCATTTTGACGTCAACAGCCTGAGATGCTGATTGTCGAAATTCAAGAGTTGAAGGATTCGATGAATCAACCTTGATACATGTGTTTTGATTGATGAATTGTTGATCCATGGTTTCTCCCCAAATCTAGAGAAGCTGGCACACAAGTTGTTGTCAATGTCTTAAGTAAAGCATCTGAGCAAAGGATTGCCAGTTGTGCCATCAGGCATCGAATTCCATAACAGCAAAGCCGAGTGAGTAAATCCGCCACTCTAGCTATTTGCCCGTCATTCCTTCCAGGTTCATGACAAGAGACAATTCTTCAAAGTCATACACCAATGCATAAGTCACATGCATGGTTACACAGTTTGTATCCGAATGCCATTCCATCAAGGTTAAGCATCTTGACAGTAACTCTGGCCAACCAACAGCCTTCCTGTCTTCGGATATCTTGAGCATTCTCATTCCAACTCCATTATGGACTAGGAAGCATCATAACTGTGCCTCGCCAGGACGCTAATCCTCAAAGCCGCACACTTGAGGCGAGCCTTATGAGACAGTGACCTTTGGCTTGTGGGGCGTCAACCCCTTATCAAATCCTGAACACTTGTTAACACCTGGATAAATTTATCATGATGCAACTTAAGTGGGATTATAAGTTCCACATAATCATATTGTCTACGTATGCTGAAGGCATAACTGCCGCATATGGTTACAATAGGTCGCAGCTTCTATAACATTGTGGCTTCTGAGTCAAAAGCTGATAGCCGATGACTTTTGCCAATAATTGCCGACCAAATAATAATCAGGCCGTGGAAACATGTACCCAAGAGGTTTTCGTCCATCGGTCACATATATATATCAGGGCTGCATCCCAAGAACTGCAGGGCTGCATCCCAAGAACTGCAGGGCTGCATCCCAAAGACTGCGATGCACCTTCGGTGCAATGGGCTGCAACCCGAGAACTGCAGGGTTATATCCCTAACATTTTTTACCCTGCATCAAATTGATATGACAGGAGCAGGAATTGATCCTTCCTTGCTAAGGTGTAGTGAGCCTTGTATAAATCATACCCTTACACAGATACGCATATGCGGGTACCAATATCTGTGAAAAACTGCTAACGCTACCTTTGCCAAAGCCGTGGTTTGTCATCGGATTCTTGGCCAGTCATCCGAAGCTACCGGAGATATCGACTGAGGTAGACGGAGTTGTGATCCTAAGTTGTGCTTGACAAACATGACTACATAAATTTCACATTAGTACGTGGCGAATTCATTCTCACTCATCGCGATAGATGTTCGTCAAAGCGTGCGTACTGGACAAAAATATTGAGGAGTTGAGCAGACCGGTTAAGGATTATAAGTCCAATTCCGTTAAGCAGGGCCGCTCCGTTTGCATTAAAACAAGCCACTTTGTTCGTTTATTATCGAAATCGGGCTCCCCATCACCGCCTAGGATCCTCCAAAGTAGCTTAAGGAGGGGAGGAAGAGTTGGGTGCACTATATCAGGCCGAGAATCGTTCGAATATAATTCGTTATAATCGGGGGATCATCGATCGCGCAAAGGCGACGACGGCTAGCGCAAATAATCCGTAACGTAGACTTCGGATGCTTTGAATCGTCTAGCACATACATGATAACGTGTGGATCAATCAGTAATCCAGCGTAGGATTGTATCGCGAAAACGCTCTTCATTGAACCTTTGAACGTCACTCAACGATACGATTTCCGGAAAGGTGGGCTGCATCCTAAGGACTGTATGGCTAAATGCCTAAGGTGAGGGACTAAAGTGGACTCAGTTCCCCCCAATAACCTAAAAACACCATGAGGGACGCCTCAAATCGGTGTAAGAAGACTGGTACCAGCAAGAAGCGACAACAACAAAGACATCAAAGAGATATACAAAGGTATGCCCGTTGTGAGGTCACAACTCTCTTAAGAGGGGAGATCTGTCAGGGTTATGACCGATGACATATGTGTCATACATGTCATACGTGTCATACCTGTCATACATGTCATACCATGTCATGTCATGTCACATATTATTATGACAGTCGACAGTATGGTCGATCATGACTGTACAGGTCGAGTCGCGTCATACATTTATGACAGTCGTCAGTACGGTCGACGATGACTGTACATGTCGCCAGATGATTATGTCATATCATCAGGCATCCATGTCATCGAGAGTTCGTAAGTCGAACTCGAAGATGGCAAAGCAAAGATACATCTTGGAAACAAACCAAGAACCATCTTTAGCTTTCAGCATGCGCAGAACTCGCATGTGCAGCATGAACGAACTAGTCGTTATTACCATGCTGGTCGTTCAACCTACGTCTCGGGTTCACAACCCAATGGCGGTACCATCTAAGATGATGGGTGACGTAGGTATAAAAGTGAGGAAGCGTTGTGCTTCAGCAGATCTTCTACGGAGACTGCAACTCACAACCCACTCATAAGTTGTGCGCGTGTTACTGTTCAATAACACTGCACTATCTTATTATATCATATATTTCATAAGGCTCGCGTCAGCGTCCTTATCACTGTGACACACGCTGTGTCACAGGTAGGCTAGACTCCGAAACCGTCCGAGACCGTTCCGGGTATATCTAGCGTAGGGTTTATTCATCTTATGAGTTTATCCATAGAGTTCGGGAGTTTCTGATATCTAGTGAACTAGGATATTCCATTAGGTCGTGGCCCCATCCACGCTTTTATTCCACTTGCTGATTTGGCCATGATTGGCTAAACGGCCGCTTGGAGAGGCGGTGCGCGCGGATATTGATATCAGAAACTCCCGAACTCTGTGGATAAACTCATAAGATAAATAAACCCTAATGTCTATTACCCGGTGGTTGGGTGGGCCCAACTTAAGAGCCATTTAAGTCGGGTGCACCCAACTTACCCTTTGGTGGGATTATTGGGAGTTGTCGTTACCGGATTCTGGTTTTTATTAGCTCAGAATGACGGGGAAGATGTCCTCTTTTACACACGCATCTACACTATTGAGTGAATCAAGCTTATCCGTGAGCAATTTTGGGAAGTATGCGAGGGGTAGGAAAAGTTGTAAAATTTCCAAGTGATTTTGGGGTTTTACCTACCCATGCTACTTCAACCGAGATTTTGAGGGTCAAGATGACCTCGGATGAAACTTTTCGGGACAAGACACTGCAGAAAGAGCAACTCGAGAACTTGATGACATAGGTCTCCGAATTTCCAAAGGACCTTCGAGTGCCACGGGGAGTCCCTTATATTGCCCAAGTTCTTAGGTATTGTGCACCCAACCTAAGAGAAATCCGGATTATTTCAGCACATACCCTATTGAAACGGCCTCATTATATCCCGCAATCTTGGATTATAGAGGTATAATGCATACCCATTGTTCAAAGGGAACATAGTAGCCCATGGCCTAGCATTGTTTTGGTACTATAAGTCGGATATTCGAGGGGTTATTGACGTTTGAAATATGGTTCTTAGGTTGGGTGCACCCAACTTAGTGTCGGGTAATAGATGTAACAAACGCCGGCTTCTCATGGTACCGCGCCGGGTTTGTGCAGCTGGTGACACGCGTGACAGAGGTGACAGTATGACAGGCTTCGCGATTATGACTGCCCGAGATATGCAGACCTGCCAGAGAAGATATGGTCATGATCGGGTGACCAAGAAATGATAAGATGAAGATGACAGTGACTACTCTGCCACTGACGTGTCAGTCAAAATGTGGTGAACGGTAACATTGTTAGTGCTGGCATGGAATAATGACTTTCCATTGGCCAGATGAAGATTTAGGGGCTAGAACCCGTTACAGTTTTGGGAAATGTGACAGAGCATTGAGATATAAGTAAGCTCTGACTGAAGGTAAGGCTAGTGGACTCATTATTATCTTACCTTGCAAGAGTGCTAGGTGGCTGTTCGCGTGCCAGTGCTAGAGTGCTAAGATAGTTCTGCTCACAGCTTTGGATAATAATTCGTACTTTGTGTTATTATACCAACTTTTTATGAAAATATTTTACTGCTGTTTTCATCCTTTTTCAAGATAATAACGTCCTGCGCGGAGCGGCTTTTTATTTCAGTGTTAATTCGGAAGTAAAGACCCTTTGGCGAGAAGTCGGCAGCAGTTTGTGAGAGCGGATTCGGAAGTCAGGCGACTCCAGGGGCACCCACGGTGCACTGGCGGACCCTTCCTCTTCTCTAAACTTGGTAGTACTTGCACGGAAAAAGGCTGCCAGTGACGGCGACAGCGGATCGGCACTGACGATTCACTGGTTGATGAGCGGCTTCCTCCTATCCTGTGATATGCTCAGCTTTACCACTTTGTTCTACAGTGAATGCAGGGGCACCCACGGTGCACTGGCCTAACTGCGAACAGGTGTTCTTCATCTAGAAGCTAATCAGCACGGCATGAGCTTGGGCGGCGACAACGACAAAGTGAATCAGCAGTGAATGACCACCTTGATGAGCTATCTTCCAGTGGTCTCTCCAGTTGACCACCTTGTCTGAAGTGACACCCCTGGTGTACTGGCCTAACTGAAAGGCAAGTGTGCGACCTGGGAGCTAATTAGCGGCGGCATCTGCCTGGGCTTACCAACTAGGAGCGGATCAGCAGTGAGTTATTATCTTATGAGTGGACTTTCACCTTACGGTTTCTCTGGCAGTTCCACCTTGTCTAACGGTTAATCCAGGGACACCCCTGGTGTACTGGCCTAAACCTGAAGCAGGAGCGAGCTTGCCAGAGGTATAGCAGCGACATCAGCCCTGAAGGTTACAAGTGAGTGGTTTTTATATACACTATTTACTGGTTTGTCAGAGGTGACTGGTGGATTCAGACCTAATTGAGTACTGGCCCAGCCTGGAGTGCTGTTGATTGCTTTGGGATTATCTGGTTCTTTATCATGATGTGTATGAGAATTCTTTTATCCCTTCTACAGTACTTGGCAGCCGGTGAGGCCCTTATATCACCAGCTACCTTCTGAGTGAGCAGTGGTGCTGCGAATCCAGGGGTGCTCAGCACACTGGCTTAGCTCCCAACTCTGTTTGGCAACCTTCTCTCTTGCTTACTGGACTGGGGGTGGACTTCCATGCCAACTTCCGTGCCCTTAATTAGCAGTGGTGCTGTGAATCCAGGGGTGCTCAACACACTGGCTTAGCTCACACCGCTGCGTATTCGTGCTATTTCTGGTGCCTGGTTGGAAGAAGTGCTGTCTTTATAATAATAATAATAAAACATTTACGTCGATGAGTAAGGCAATGCCTTCGGAACGATCTACTCGAGTCTGTTCCCCTCATACATGACAGTCTGCAAGGCAGGAAGCATTCCATAGAGCATGGAAGCATGGGTGACAAGGCACTAATTAAGCGTGTCTGCCACCAGCGTCGGAAAAAACATCAGAGGGCCACGGAGCTGATGCGCGATGGTGATGGAAGCGGAGTGGGCGGTGGTGGTGATGAAGTGAAAGGGCCCACGGGTGCTCCGGTCCCTGGGCCCGTGGTAACCCCGCAGAGCCAGAGCCCTACGGGGCCCCAGCCCCATGGGGGTTTACATAGTTGCCTAGCATTTCCCCTGCTGCCTTTAACACCTCATTTTCTTTCCTATTTTTAGTGCATAGTTCTTGAATGCTGGGCGCTTCCTCTATGGTGTCACTTTCAGGTATGACTCCCGTTTCATGTAATATGGATCTTTCTCTCGCATGACGCCTACACATCCTAGACAATTTTTTCAAAAGTGTTTTCACCCCACGGTGTGGAACCCCGATCCCATAGGCTTTGTGCTCTTAATGGACGTTGGCTTAGCTAATCCAGGGGTGCTCAGCACACTGGCCCAGCTCTAAGCCCCTCTTGCACGAGTATTCTGCATCTGCTGTTGATCCAGAGCGTTGAGATATATCGCTGGACCTGTGGGCTTGCGCTGGCTGCACGCGTTTCGTCCCCTTGCTTTTCCAGAACGGTGTGAATCCAGGGGCACTCAGTGCACTGGCCTAAACCAGCCTGGATTAAGCCCCTATTCTACATCTGCTGTTGATTCAGAGCTGTTAGACATATTGCTGGACTTTTGGGCTCGCGCTGGCTGCACGCGTTTCGTCCTTCTGCTGGTTCAGAACGGTGTTAATCCAGGGGCACTCAGTGCACTGGCCTAAACCAGTCTGAATTAAGCCTGCATCCTGTTGGTAAACAAGCTCTGCGCCAAAGAAGGACACGCTTCCTTAGCCCCACTTGCTGAGCACTGACGTAGCACTTGATCACGGAGAGCGAGGCGGAGCTGAGCGCTGCCACTGTCCAGTCCAGACAGCGTGAGGCACGGCGACTGGCACGGGAGACAAGCAGTCAGCGGCTTGACATTGGCTATATGAGCACAGAAGGGTCAGGTCCAGAATCCAGCCCCTCCACACCAACTTCATTAGCAGCAGTAAGGGCAGCAGCATCAGCAAGAGCAGCAGCAGCAGCAGCCAATCAGTTCCTCTTTGCGTTTGACGACGTAGACGAGATGGATTATCATGACAGGGACAGTCACACACTTGACAAGATTGATGACAAGCTTAGTTACACTGGTGGCAAGAATGAGGACAGGGCGCTTTTCATCAGGCGCTTTGTTGAAATGGTGGCAAAAGTACAGCGGGCTCACGAGGCTAAGATACGCAGGCACACGAGGTCAGCGGCTTTTCTCTCGCTCAACGCACTGGCAAAGAAGGCCTTCATGGAGTCCAAACCAGACTACTGTACAGATCGCTGTGGGACCTCTTGCCTTCACTCCTAGCAGGAGATGATCATGCCACCTCAGTCGCCTATGACTGGTGGTGCGCTTCATACATGAAGAATGGCCTTATGGCCTCCCATGCATGTCACGTCTTGAAGGACCTCACTACGAGGGACTCTTACCAGGGCTCAGTGCGCTGCGCACAACCTCCTTTCCATGAGCTGGCGCCAGGGGCAACATGGGCAGTCTGCAAGAAGTTCGAGGATAGTGATGCTGAGGGTGAGCTGTCTAACGAGTGGGAGGAGGAAGCAACTTCCACCAAGGGTCTCACAGGGCCGGATGGCACGGAGGACTCTCACTATTTTTGGGCCTTGAGGGCGTTCATTGCAGAGCTCGAGGCCAAGTTCCTGCTGAAGGGCACCAAGGAGAAGGAGGACCTGTTGGTCGCCAAGTCGCAGACCGCCGAGCAGGATGGCCTCGCTTACGTGAAAAGCTGCCGACGCAGGGAAGCGGCGCTCAACGCTGGCAAGTCAGTGGGGGACTCCATCGTCAGACAGGACGTTGAGGAGTGCATCAAGGGTCTGCGCATCAAGGAGTACCGAGATCGCGTATCGGAGCAGCTGCGAGTCAGCCATCCTGCACCCCCAGCAGGGTCACCTGGGAGGACCTGGAGGTCATCGTGGAGGTGCAGGATAAGTTGAAGAACGATGCAGAAGCATGGGCCCTGACGCTCCAGCAGGAACTCGTACGCAGACTGACTTGCGTGTATTCCTGCTACGAAGCCAGGATGCTGGGGCTTGACCTCTCTGAGTTGGTGTCCTCCATGAGGCGTTCTGGCTCCTCCCACAAGACTGGGGACAAACGCAGGGACCCCAAAAAGAAGGAGCCAGCTCAGTCTGGTGGTGATGGTGCGAGGAGGCCTACAAGGGAGGCGAACAATGCGGAGAGGCAGAAGCCCACTTATGGCAAGGTGCCGCCACCTGACACCTCGAAGCAGTTCGAATGCGAGTACTGCTTCACGAAGTTGCCCCATTCGCCAGAGCGCTGCTATACTGGGTGTCGGGAGGCCAAGGTACCCCACAACTTCCACAAGGATCGCCAGAACTCGAAGTGGCCAAATGAGGTCAAGAATGCTCAGATGCGCGCCTACAACATCGCCCACCGCTTCGAGCACCACAAGATGGGTATCACCACGAAGGAGTGGCTCAAGCTGCCGGAGTCCAAGCAGAAGCCGCAGCAGCCGCAGCAGGTGGCAGCCAGCGCTGAGGTGAAGGAGAAGCTCGCCGCAGAGTTGACGGGTCTACAGCCAGGAGTGCCGGCCAAGGGTGGCAAGGGCGTTGAGGCGCAAGCTCAGTCAGAGGATGGCGATGACGTGCCCGAGTACGACTCCAACTTCAACCAGCAGGCGGAGTACGAGGAGGACAATCATGACTGCCTCGTGGGGGAGGAACTGGGGGACAGTGACGGTGCTGGTGCCAGCCATGCGCCAGAGTTCCAGGCCAGGGCTGCAGTTGCCCTGGGAAGCACTCAGAAGATGCAGAGCTTCAAGGTCAAGACGCCTGAAGAGTTCGACAAAGCTGCTCAGGTACCCAGGGCCATCCCGCCGAACATCCTCAGCAGGAAGTTCCACCTGCTGGCGTCCAACCTCCGCAGCTTCATGCGAGCTTGCTCACAGATTGCAGCAATCTTGATATCCCAGCACGCCATTGACGTCCCGAAGGACATCGAGAACCTCCTGGCCCTGGAGGAGCTCATGAACGATGAGCAGAAGAACGCAGCTGAGCAGCCCACCGAGGTCAACGAACACGAGCTCGAGGACGTGCACGCTACGGTGGCGCAAGGGGTTGAAGTGGAAGCCGAGAGCGCAGGACGCCAGAGGGACGAGGAGTTGCCGCTGGATGAGATGCCCGACGGCGTTGTCGACAGTGTCACCGCCCGATGTGCAGCCGCTGCTTGTGTGAGCGACCTGGGGGTGGTCGACTTCAGTGACCATGGACATGTCCGGGCCGGCACCATCAAGACCCGTGCCTACGACTCACTGAGAGAAAAGATGAAGCAGCACCTGACCGACGAGCAGGCACTGCTGATGACACAGGTTCAGCCCATCTGCAAGTTGCAGAATGCCACTCTGTATGAGGGCCTGGCGCTGGTTTCATCTGGGGGCGAGCTCATGCTTTATCGGGCGATCCTCATGGACACCGGCGCCAACTGTAACATCATCTCCATCGCGGTCGTGAGGCGACTGGGCCTTACAGTGTATGAGGCCAGCACTGGTGCCAAGGTCACCAGGTGTGACAACAGCCCCACGAAGTTCACGCATTACTGCCATGTGGACGTCATACTGGCTGCAGGCACACCGCACATGACACTTTTACATCATCATTATGACACTGCCGCGACCGGACGCGAAACTTGTCATGGAAGCAGTCATTAACTGTGGATTTCGCAGGCATTTTCATAACGTCAGGCACCTCACGGAAAATAGCTGGATATATTGCTAGAAATAAGGTTGAGTGATGTCCTTTGATAAAATTCTTTCAAACATGTATATTTGTGCCTGTGAAGAGTCGTGACGTTTGTGGTGGAGTGTACGCGGCAATATTCGCAGTATCGCGCTGTGCTTTGTCAGGTTTGTATTGCTTCTGCGCTTTTGTGTACTCGCGGAAAAACACACCGCTCCAAATTAAAGTCACTAGAACTGTCCGATCTTCTTTTAAACCTTTAAGAACGGGTTTTCGAAAAGACGTATGTTTTTCGAATTGCTTGTTTTTGCGAGCAGGTAAAGAACGAAATGCTTTTTTAAACCGCAGTCGAGTTTTCGCTTGGTGTCGCTGTTTCGGGTTTTCAACATTTCCGGCGAAGAGAGGCGATGGAACTCCCCGAGCTCCAAGTATTATTTGAAACTGATGTGTTGAGCTATTTTAGTCTTTGTCACAGGAACATCCGAACCGCTATGAAGACGATCATAGACGTTTGGGATCATTTTCCAGCTTTCCCGCCTGCTTGCTGAGTGTGTCAGGTACGCAGCTAATCCGCAGGTTTTCTCGTTGTTATTTTCTTTTTGTACCTTCGTTGACTATTTTGTTACAAAATATGGTGGGTTCATGGGACGTTTGGTGGAGAAAAGGAGTTTTGTTTAGTTTCACGGCCTTTATCTTTTGGAGCCGTGTTTGCCTGGGAACAGATACGTCAAAACCGTTGCCAACACTCCCGACGTGGAGGTGATGCGCGCCCAAACCCTCACGCTTGTGTGTGGGAACAAATTCTCAGTATGTAAGGCAGTCTTGTGGCTGTTTAACTTGCCTTGATCTGACATGCTCGTTGGCTATTGCAGTGATACCCCGTGCGGATGTTCAGCAGGCAAGGCATGCGAGTTTCCTACCCTTTCATAGTCTTGGGTGTCTCGTGATATTGTTTTGGGCTGTTTCATTGTATAGCCCTTGAGCATGGGCCTGTCCTTAAGCACTTGTCGCTGTCTCAAGACCGACCCAATAGTTGGCTCAGGATTTCGAGAAAGCCACGCAACTGACCGAACCGTATTGGCGTGGTAGTCTCGATGTATGGCGTACGCCACCGAGCTTGGGCCTGGTCCCAACCACGTCTCGCTTTCTCGAGTCTTGAGCAAAGTGAACAATAACTACTTTGCTCACTTTTCTCACGACTCGAGAAAGCTTTCCGACGGAGCTGTAGGGGTGCAGGAATGCAGCTCCGTTGGAATCCATCATCTCCTGGCAGCATCCAGCAGAATTGCTCTTTCGGCAATTCCGTCATAACAGAATCTTGCAAACGTTTGAAACTTTTTAGGGCCGAGATTTCTTGCACATAGCAATAGCTTCGGTTGTGCTTTTTCTAAGCATACTCTCGAATATCGACACTCAAGTGAACTCGTTTTAGGGTTTTGCTGCAATGCAGGGTACGAGCTGGGGCTGAATATGAAGACTAGAGTATGCATCTACGCAGCACGTACAGTTTGATATTGCATCTCATATTGCATGTGAAGTGTTTTGAAAGCAAACATATTATGTTCTTTCTATCTATCAAAATATTGGTTTCACGCGTTCGCGAACCTGCAGCGCTATCATATGCAAACGCATGCCTGTGATAGTGCAACCCATCAGTCCGCGTTGACATCTTGCGCACAAGATCCACATGTAGATTAGAGACACCCGGCATTTAAAGCATTATCTAGTTTTGGTGACCCGTTTTTTATGGGTTGGTATTAACTAGGTGAAATATCTCCCAGGTATGATTCTACATACCTTGATCGTTCGGATACCCAAGGGGAAGCTGATAGATAGGTTTGTAACGCCTTGTGGCTATCCCCATGCCATATGTCAGAAATCTGAAGACTGTTGCTACCACTAGCATGCACTAAAATGAAAAGTTCATTCCCCACCCGTATTGATCACGGCTTGCGTGGAACGATGACGGGGATCGGAACTTGTAACCATCAGAGTCCAACATATGCACAATGGTAGTAAGACAACCCTAATCGCGTGATAATGCAATAAAAAAATGGTGAGGATAACGTTCGTAGAGATGCAACGCGCCGTGGTAGCTCAAAGCTAATATAAACTAAAGGATACGGATGGTATCATGCGTCACATATGGATAATTGCAACGAGGTATGTGCCATTAACATATACCCTATCAATATGAGTAGTATATGTCATTGTCTAGGCTTTGTAGCACCCTAAATATCGAGAATCGCAAAAAAATAAAATTGACCATCGGTTTGCCCGACATCGAAATAGGTCGAGAGAAGTTTGACAACGATACAATTGGTTCAATTTCATCGGAAATAAAAACCCAAACCCTTCGTGTCCGCTTTTTAGGCATTTCGTGGCGATGTGTCACCGGCTTTACGCCTTCGTGACCTTCGAGCCCGAGAACTCTTGGGACCTGCTGATAGGTACTGGGCCGCTGAAGAACTCCTTGATGATTGACATCAAGCTTGGGAGTGGTGTGGCCGTGTCACATGCGCCGACGATTCTGGGCATGGATACTCAGGTGGTGCTTCCGTTGGTAGACATGACACCACCCAGGCGTCCCGACCTGCCCAGACGGGTGGATCCTA
>LGRX02023891.1:0-21392 GCA_001247695.2 Cymbomonas tetramitiformis | reverse complement strand
TGAGAAGTCTAAAGAACCGTACAGTCTCTTGGATGACTCAATCGATTCGGAGATGGGTGGCACTGGAATACTTCCAATCGCGGTAAGTTCAAATATTTTTGAGAACCCTGTTAAAACTATAATTTTTTTTATTTCTTTAATTATTATTGTGTCAACAAAAAGCCTCATTAGGTTAATGAGCAGTTTTGCAAACTTTCTGAACTTGCCGTGTTTTTTTTTCTTTATATTGTGTATGGTACCTACTGTCATAATATGACCTGCCTGACTGTTTTACCCGATAATTTCGATGACTTACCAAAGCTTGAACAAAAAGCCTCATTAGGTTAATGAGCAGTTTTGCAAACTTTTTGAACTTGCCGTGTTTTTTTTTCTTTATATTGTGTATGGTACCTACTGTCATAATATGACATGCCTGACTGTTTTACCCGATAATTTCGATGACTTACTAAAGCTTGAACAAAAAGCCTCATTAGGTTAATGAGCAGTTTTGCAAACTTTCTGAACTTGCCGTGTTTTTTTTTCTTTATATTGTGTATGGTACCTACTGTCATAATATTACCTGCCTGACTGTTTTACCCGATAATTTCGATGACTTACCAAAGCTTGAACAAAAAGCCTCATTAGGTTAATGAGCAGTTTTGCAAACTTTCTGAGCTTACCGGAATATCCTAGTTCACAAGATATCAGAGGGTCTGGAACTCGTGTGTGGATAAACTCTCATAATAATATAAACCCTAAGCTAGATATACCCCGAACGGTCTCGCAACGGTAACGGAGTCTAGCTTACCTGTGACATAGCGTGTGTCACAGCACGAGCCTACAGATCAGTCAGCAGTCCAGTGTTGGCCTAGGGGTCTGTCATAGGGGCCTGCACCGGGACTCCCAGTCAGGGCTGCCTATACAGATTCCAGCACACCACCCCAGCACTGTGGGTGGTGACTGGCTAGGAGAGTCAGAAGTGTAAGTTGTTAGGGCAGGAGCTAGGGTGACAGGTCCTAACTGCTAATCCAACTGTGCAATTCTGATACACAAATTGGAACCCTCTAGCTAGTACAAGAGCAAAAGCATACAGGCAATGAGTGTCCTGCTAAACTACTGAAAAGGTCTGCACCAGCAAGTCAGATTGAAGAATACAAAGTTGTCAAAGTAAAAGCATAAACCAGATTGAAGACCAAGTTGAGGTCAAAGTACATCTCAGCACACCACTAGAAAAGTGGTGTACCGCCAGAACCAGAAGTAAACTACTCGGGGTGAAAGGTCAGAGGAGCACCGTCACCACATTGCCCACCGTGGCCGATTGCAGTACTGCTCTCCAGCGGGTCAGGCGGCCGGTGAGCCACCGTCGCGGCACCCAGGGAGTGCAGCACCGCATCCAGAGTGACGGGGTCCAGCTCCGTGATACCAGAGTAGATACATAAATCACCCCTGCACAGCACAGGCTGCGGTGCAGCCCGACCCGATACCTGCACAGGGTCGATCCCATTGGCCGCCGTGTAGGTGGCAGCTCCCACTCCCATGACAGAAATCAAGAGAAGGAAGGAAAGAAGGAAGGGCATCCCCCACAAACCCTGCTGAGCGGGGAAGCCCCATGGCGGCTTGCCGCAACCGTAGGTGCGGTGAGCACCGTCACCCCAATCCCCCAGAGCACCACCAGAGTGAGGTGCTTGGGCTGCAGGCTCCGACGCATGATTTGCCGAAATGGCAGGAGCCCGCGGCTTCAGCCGGAAGCTACCGTCAGCGAAGTCTTCGTAATCGTCCGTGTCGTAGCCAGTTAGATCGACCGGCACAACCGCGGCGTGGTTGACATTTTCCACAACGCCCTTGAACTCACCGTCCGTGCTCGCCGTAGCGGTCACCCGTGTCGATTGAAGGGACACGGGTTCGCCGTAGCCGTAGAGCTTCAGGAGCTCCTCCTCGTCCTCCAAGACAGGCATAGCAGGGGCCGGCACGGCGGATGCCGATGCCGCCGCACCACCTGCCGGAACCTGCTCCTCCGGTGCGTCATCCGCCTCGGCAGAGTCACACACCAGAGCCGAAGCCTGCGCGTCAACACCCTCAGACGGCAGGAAGGAGGCGTGAGTGTAGTGCACCTTAGGTTCAACGGCCGCGTTGACCTCCGCCGCGAGGTCGTCCAGCCGTCGGAGGATGTCCTCACCGGGCGTCCCCGTCACCGGTGGCTCCGCGTCCACGGAGAAGCCGTAGGCGGACACGTCAATGCCCCCCACAACGCCCCCGCAAAGCACCGCTGGCGGGCCGTACACCGTCGCCGCACGGGCAAAGGCGTCCGCCCCCTCATCCGCTGCTTCCTGGAACACGGCACACATGGCGAGGGCGTGCACGCCCTCCGCATCCTCGTCGTCGATGGGAATGCAGAAAGCCGCTGCCGTGCCAGGGGAATGTTGGCGACCGCCAAGAGGGCAGTCGCGGTAGAAATGATAGAGTTCCTTACCGGATTTCTTGCAGCGAATACAGAGCGGTTTCGCCCGCTGCTCGTCGCGATCGAAGCCCACGGCGGGTGGGTTGTTCACACCCATGCGAAAGCCCCGCTGGGGCTGCCCCTGCCGCTGCGGCTGGCGTCCCTGCAGCGGTCGCTGCCCGTGCTGCCGCTGCGGCGGATCCCGCTGCCGCTGCACCACCGGCTGAGCCGCCCCGCACTGCCGCTGCACCAGCTCAGTCAACTCCTGGATCTTGCCGAGGAGCACCTGGTGCTCGTCGCTGGAGAGGAAAGCCGACGCGCCACCAGAAGAGGGGCTGGTCAGGGCAGCCTTCCCGGCCTCCGTCGCCGCCCATGCTTGGTAAATCTCAACCACCAGAGAGCGAAGGTCACTGAGGGAAACCGTCGCAAGATCGGCCACCATGGGATAGCGCACCTTAACCGCGGCGTAGAACACCGGGTCAAGCCGGGTGTACAGGCTGAGCTTCCTGGTGGCTTCGGTGGGCGTCCAGTCAGCTGCCTTGTTGTCCCGCACCAAACGCTGCTCTCGAGCCAGAACGGGTTGCGGGTCAACGTTGGCGGGATAGTTGAGAGCCGCATGCTCCTGCTGGAAAGACTCCCGTAACGCCACCGGAACGCAGCGCTTGATGACGTCCACCAGAGCACGCCGTCCATCCCGGTCAGCAGACGCGTCCGTTCCCGTAAGCCAGACGTGGGCGTTGCTGTGTTTTTCGATGACCAGCTGGAGCACGTCGTAGAGCAAGCCGTTGACTTTGCTCACCACCAGAGCCTTAGGCTCGTCCAGATCGAACGAGGCCAGCTCCAGCCCAGCGGACGCGAACTCCGTACGAAGCTGCACCACCATGTCGGAGAGCAGGTTCGCGTCAGTCGTGCCGCTGAAATAATGCCGCTTGTCCCCAAGGATATCCTCGCGGATACCCTTGGCCCAAGACCGATGCAGCCGCTGCTTGTAGATCTCGTCAACGAGCTTGGACTGCTCCTGCAAATACTTCCTGGTGGCAACGTCGGCGTCCTCGTTGGAAGTAGGTGCGGGATACGCAAAGGTCGGGGTTTTGACCGTCGGCGTGTTGCGCACCGCGTCGGTCAGCCTTAGAGAGGCATCGATGTCGGAGTCCCTCATAAGGGACTTTTTGGATCTTGTAGAAACCA
Organism: Cymbomonas tetramitiformis; assembly: GCA_001247695.2. Classification (NCBI taxonomy): domain Eukaryota; kingdom Viridiplantae; phylum Chlorophyta; class Pyramimonadophyceae; order Pyramimonadales; family Pyramimonadaceae; genus Cymbomonas; species Cymbomonas tetramitiformis. Next base: position 17,788 of record LGRX02023891.1, on the reverse strand, counting down.
TCACGTAGAGAGCCCGATGGGAGGTGGTACGCTGGGGCGCGTAAGGGTAGCGGCGTGGGGAGAACGTGAGTACACAGCCATGCGAAGAGCGGTAAAACCATGGCAGCGAGGGGCACTGGAAGACGAAGTCGAGGTCGAAGGTGCTGCAGTCACCAGCCCAAGGAACGGTAGATTGCCGGATCAAGGCAAAGAGAAAACCGTACAAGGACATTGCGCCGACAAAGTCCGATCCAGGTCGAACCCCCATAGCTGCCGATCAAATACTCAAAAGCTGCTCATCCCAAACTTCCCACGCGCACCCAAACGCGCCGGTGCGCACCACCTACCAAAACGGTTGTTTTAGCCAATCATGGCCAAAAGCAATGTGGAATATAGCGTGGATGGGGCCACGACCTACCGGAATATCCTAGTTCACAAGATATCAGAGGGTCTCGAACTCTGTGCGGATAAACTCTCATAATAATATAAACCCTAAGCTAGATATACCCCGAACGGTCTCGCAACGGTAACGGAGTCTAGCCTACCTGTGACACAGCGTGTGTCACAACACGAGCCTACAGATCAGTCAGCAGTCCAGTGTTGGCCTAGGGGTCTGTCATAGGGGCCTGCACTGGACCTCAAACAGGGCCGTCATAGCAGATTCCAGCAGAGCTTGCCGTGTTTTCTTTTTTCTTTATATTGTGGATGATACCTACTGTCATAATATGACATGCCTGACTGTTTTACCCGATAATTTCGATGACTGACCAAAGCTTGAACAAAAAGCCTCATTAGGTTAATGAGCAGTTTTTCTTTTTTTCCCTATGCTGCAGGATTCCGGCACAACCGACTTTAATTCACCAGTAAAGCTTCCACACGGCTGGACCGCATGCTTCACAGAATCTGCTGTTCGGGAGGCGAACAAAGATCGGTTCGGAAAGTCCTCCGTGTCAGCACACCAGTGTCTCTGTTTAAATTGTGGTAAACAAGGACAGAAGCGATGTGGTGGATGTCGACAAGCAGTATATTGTTCACCTGATTGTGCGAAGCAGCACTGGAAGTTGAGCCATCGAGCGGAATGTAGTAGGCATAAACTAAAGAAGTAGGCATAAACTCACATTGACAACCGTACTTGATTAATAAATGAATAAAATATGTATCATTAGCTTGTAATGTAAAGTATGTCTCATTAGCTTAATGAGCAAAGTTTCTTACCTTTGTGTTTTCCCCTTAACAACTTTATAATGGACATGAGTATTGTTTTGAATTGCTCATTAACCTAATGAGTTGTTATCTGTTAGTGACTAACTTTGTACTTTTATATCACAATATATGTTTATAGGTACCATTGACACCTGCAGCAGAAAGCGAGCTGGCTGCTAGTCGTGGTCCGAGCGGCTCATTGTTGGCTTACAAGCCTGGAGAGACAGCGAAGGCGGCCAAAGAACAGAATGCTGAGCAAGCAGCGCAGGACTGGAAGTCCTTACTCGCATTGCCGAAGCAGCGTCGTTCTGTATCTCATTCTAATACGATTCGGTACCAGATCGAGTATAACCACCGGTTCCCCAGAGTCGTTTCCGCGAAAGACGTCAAGGGGTGTACGTTCAACATTCCTATTCAGTACATTGTACAGGCTGAGGACTACGAGCGCATCAGGGACGAGGACCGTGCGCAAGTCATGAACTTGAAAGAGAGCATGGCTTGGAACCCACACGGTTTTCAGAACACCTCCCTAGTGTACATTGTATGGGCGCGCTCTGGGGAGCACCTCACAAGCGCGGAGGAGTTTGACCCCAGTAAGGTGTACGACGGCGTATATCGTTTCGTGTGCTTCGGGCACCAACATAGCCTCACCGCTCGGCGGGAGCTTCACCAAGAACAACCAGATAACGAAGCTTTTCAGCAGATCGAGTGCAAATTGTATTTTAATCTACAGTCTGACATGGTCCGATTTTTGGCTGACGAGCAGAACACCGTCGACCAGAACGTGAAGGGCAAGTCGCACCAGCAAATCATAAAATCCATGCGAACTGGCATGCAGGTGATTTCTGAGAAAATAATGTAACTTATCCATCTTTGTCACTTGAAGCTCTTACTTACTTATATAAAGTAAAAGAATGTTCCTAACCGTAATTTCTCGGCAAACCATGCAGGCATCGAAGGGCCCTCTCCACAAACTCTATTGGCATTGTGGCATCACGGAATGGGACGTTCAGGCCCAAGACTGGACGGAGGACGGCCTGGTGAAGCAATTGGAAAAGCACGATCCCAAGACTTTCAGGCTTCCAATGAATAGGAAGGAGGTCTACGAGAAGTTGTCGCAGGGGGACTGGGCCAATGTGAATGACTGGCAGCTTTTCGGGGGAGACGTTGCAAGTGGCAAATGGTTCCCGGTCTGGTACTATTTGACATCGGCTCAGCAGTTACAGATTAAGGCGGAGGTGTTGCAAATGAATCACATCTCCTACGCCAACGAGTACGCAACGAATTGGACGATGGCTACAGTGCGTCAGGACACTTGGGACCTCATTGTTAGAATCATGCATGCGCACGGCGCGGGTATTCTGAAGGGGCAGACTAAGACCCCCACCAAGGGGTCGAGTAAGAAACGCAAGAACTGGACTCCGGAGAGTGAGATCGTTGACATGACTACCGAGACGTCTGGGGCGGAGGAGGCGTTGAAGGATGTAGGTGCCGACCTCAAGAAGAAGAAGTCGGGTGGCAAGGCCAGGTCTAGGCGTGTTCCTCGAAGCGCCGGTAACACGTTGAGTGTCGGTCAGCCGGCACAGCCTTTGCAGCAGGCAATCGTGAAGGAGAGCGAGAAGAAGGAGTTGAACATGTCCTTTTTCCCAGACGATGCTCGGGTTTCACTCGGACGTGGAGGTTGATTACTTGAACGGCGTTCTGAAGAAAATCCTGACCGCTGAGATCACCATCCAAGAGGCGATTGAAAACCTGAAGAGGTTCAAGGCCCAACGCAACGTTCAGGCCTGGATCGTGTCGCAATCTGGGGTGGAGAATTGGGATGCTTTTGAGAAGAAATACGGTGAGACTTGGGCTTGCCAGGAGGCCATCGAGCGATGCATCAAGGCGGTGAAACAAGGTAAAAGTGGGCGAGGGGGGAGTCAGCTCACGGTTCCCAAGGCCATCGTCCAATTCGTCGCAGACTGCAACACATGGCTTTCCCGGTGTCAGGCCGGAGAGGGAGACCTCGTCAAGTTGCCCGTCAACTACGTCTCCAATACAGTTAAGGTGTGCGTTCTTTCAACATAGATTCTTTGTTGTAATAGTCGTGCTCCTCATGTAGTTGCATGTTTTATTGCGCTAGCAATTTTGGGTCATTCAAATATTAACAAGCGGTTTGCGGTATAATAGGTGGCACTTCCCTCCCCCCTTGTGGAGGATGGTAAGGAGGCACAGGTTGAGAAAGAGTACGAGTGGAAGGAGGTTCAAACCGGCTACATGGTCTACAAAGACGAGTTGACGAAACTCGAGCTTGTCCCGAAGATGAATTACGTGGGGACGATACTGGACGTTATTTACGACTTCGATACGGAGGTGTCAGAGCACGCGTTATCCGAGCCCGACCTGATCAAGTTCATAGATGCCTTTGCGGCGCTCACCACCTCGCCGGACTGGACAATATTGATATTTTGTGGGTTTGCTCAGCAGACCGGGTTCCTGAAGATCCTGGAGAGCAAATGCAACGGTGGGGCCCAGCGCATATGGTGGCGCAAGGAGAACCAGGATGTAGGTGCCAACAAAGCCATCCGGTACAATGTCCTCGAAGCGGCTGTCATCGGGTTCCAAATGGCGGACCACGAGTCCGGGGAAAAATCCACTCGCAAACCATGGATGTGCGACTTCGACTTCTCGTCGAAGGATGCGGAGGCGGGCTCGAGGGCGAATGTGTTGGAGGGGTATTCTGTCGTCAAGCAACCCTATCGAGACGATGGGAAAGTGGTATGCGCTCACCAGAAGCCCCAGCACCTGCTAATAGAGCTCATCAACTGCCACATGATGGGACCCGCACCTTTCGCCCGGTTAAACAACGATTCGTCACCCAACTGGATCTTGGATGCGGGGTGTGGGGTCGCGACGGCCACAATGGCAGCTCTCCGGTGCGGCTTGAACGCTGTCGCGTTCGACTCCGACCAAGACATGGTGAATGCAGCCAGTCAGCGGCTTGGGAACATTGCCGACGAGCCTGACGGCGATACGGAATGCATGTCACTCGAGGAAACGGCGAAGCTCAAAGAGGATGCACGCATAGAGGAGGAAAACCTCAAAAAGAAGAAAGAAATCGCCGCGTGCACTAAGGACATCGGCGAGTTGTTTGATGACGACGGTGAAGAACCCGCTAAAGATCCACTTGCTGAAACCGGCACGGATTCTGGGCAACCCGGGGCAGGAGAAGGAGAGGCAGGAGAAGGCGACGAAGGAGAGGGAGAAGGAGAGGCAGGAGACGACGCACCATGAGACAGCGATCCTTCCGCACCTGCCGAAGACGCACCAGCCGAGTAAATAGTGCACGCCGTGCCAAATGCCTGTCTTGAACCTGGAATGAACGCAGATACCGCGTAGATTATGGTCGCAGTGCTAACAGCTAGTCCGGAACATTAATAAAACACATGTACAAAATGAAATTAGTCACCGCATCATATTTTGTATCGTGTTTACCACATTGAATGCTTGCATGTGCTTGTGAATTTATTATAAGCACTCATACGTACGTATCCGAGCAGATACCGCGTAGATTGTGGTCGCAGTGCTAACGACTAGTCCTGAACATTAATAAAACACATGTACAAAATGAAATTAGTCACCGCATCATATTTTGTATCGTGTTTACCACATTGAATGCTTGCATGTGCTTGTGAATTTATTATAAGCACTCATACGTACGTATCCGAGCAGATACCGCGTAGATTGTGGTCGCAGTGCTAACGACTAGTCCTGAACATTAATAAAACACATGTACAAAATGAAATTAGTCACCGCATCATATTTTGTATCGTGTTTACCACATTGAATGCTTGCATGTGCTTGTGAATTTATTATAAGCACTCATACGTACGTATCTATTAGCCTCACCGGCACCCGCGTTTATACGTGCGTCTCACGTCTCGTCGGAAAATACGTTATTTTCGTACGCCTTGGAATTATTTAGCTATCTATAATTAAATTGAAAAATGACATTCCATATTGTCGTTTTCATCGAATAGCGTGTTCGTCGCAGGTGTGGGCGTCCAGTCAGCAGCCCGGTTCTCGCGAGCCAGCTTCTGCTCCATCGCCAGAATGGGGCGCGGGTCCACGCGGGTAGCGGATCTTTTTTTGTCGCATAGAAGGTTTTTTATGTCGAGAATCATTTTGTCGCAGCTACGACAAAAATCAAGTTGTGGGTATATTTTGTCGCAACTGCGACAAAATAGATGTCGAGGGGGTATTTTGTCGCAAAAACCTATCAGAAATTTATTACAATTTTAAGAATTATACAGAAACACTTTCACCGAGTAGGGGGGGGTTCTGACCTACAACGAACAAAACTCCGCGCATGATGAAGCTCAACATCAACAAGCTAGTAGAACCTAGCGGGATCAACGGAGATGGACGCATGTAAACACGAGAACTCACGCATGGTATCATACGAAAGCAGTCATTGCAAATCACAATCCAAATTTACAGCTTTAAGCTATTATTACACTTGCTTTTCTATAAACATCAAATAAACAGCACTGCAACTTACACTATCATCACCCTACTAATATCTCCAACATCATCATTATACATACACATGCTGTGCAAAGATTATGTGTGCGATTTCGCCATCGCTATACATATAAATACTGTGATGATATGATGCGAGTGACAGCCTGTAAATAGCAACATGCCGTGATTGACAGTGAGTGACAAAATTATCACACTTATCACACTTATCACAGATCAGTGACAAAATTATCGCACCTATCACACTTATCACAGATCACTATCACATAGCATACTGTGATTGTGTGCACAAGTTATACTGTGATAATAATCAGCCTGATCACATAAATCTAGCATGCATGCACACATGCATAAATCCAAGCCTGATCACGATAACAGCTTGGCATGCACCCATACAACCTGATCACGATAGCGGCTGTGCATTATTGTTATACATGCCTATGATTTACTGTGACATCTTGCAAATCACATGTGTAACATGCTAGATCTTGCAAGTCCAGTGCTATATTGAAAACCCAAATAGTGTAAGATGCCAGTCTTGATTGTTAAGACAGGAATTAGCTCAGATGTTCCATGACGGAGGATTTGGGATTGGACATCTGTTCTCCTGTTAATCAAGTTGAATACTCATCGGGGCTACTTGTGAAAATCTATCATTTAACTCATCATTCATTATGATGAGATGTACAGGATTACAGCAGTATACTAACTATATTGATATACATTGTACTGGTGATATGTTGTCCATTGGTATACAGACAAACCTGTATGATTAATCTATATCAATTTAGTTAAGAAGTGTACTCAATCAGTAAGTACATGTACAATATATACTGTAGGCACTTTGTATACCATCTGATGGGATCACATCAGAGTATACTACCACTATTAAACTATGTATAACAGTACTCACACTAATATTTATGTTAATACATGTTGTAGATATACTGACATTACACTGAGTCAGTAAGTGTACATGATCAATGTATAATATCAATATCCCATGTATGATGCATAGATACCATTCCACAAACACATGTGCGTGTGGGATGTCAGTGATGGCGATAGATAAGGGAGCAGGATCACACCACATGCATGCTGAAGGGCTGGATGGAGAATATCTCCAGACCCGAAGGCAATATACAATGCTAAAAAAACAGCTGGTCACTGTTGAGCACTGTCCATGCCCTTTCATTCTATCGCTGGAGCAACACCATCATCTACTATGCATTTTGACAGTTGATTCAGAACCTGATCACTTCAATGCATATCTTAGTAAATCTCACAGATCAGAATTTATCTTGACACTGATATAGCTGATAGAGGTTACTAAACAGACACTGTTCTGATTATTCAAGCATTGTTCTGATTTATTTAGAAACTGGAGGCATCATTTTGATAACCTCCAGTGCACTGTCATACCATATCTGTGGATAATAAAAACTGCTATACTGCCTTTGCCAGACCGTGGTTTGTCATTCGGATCTTATGGCCAGTCATTCTGCGCTGCCGGAATGCTGAGGTAGATGGAGTTGTGATCCTGAGTTGTGTTTTGACACACATGACTAAACGAATTCACATTACGTAGTACGTTGTCGAATCCATCTATGAAATGTTCGTCAGAGCGCGCGTACCGGACCGAAAAAAGGAGTTTGGCAGATCGGGTGCAGGATTTAAAGTCCAATATCTCGTTAAGCAGGGCCTTCTCCGCTTGCATTAAAACAAACCTTGGAAAAGAAGGTTCTCCATTCTGCCTATGAACCTCCATAGCAGCTTCAGGAGGGGAGGAAGGGGTGGATGCACTATATAAGGCCGTAGAAACAAGTACCCAATGGGTCGCGAATCGTCGATCGGCAAGCGCAATATCTCTCCGTAACGTAAACCTCGGAAGATACCCTGAGCGTCACTCTGAAATACGAAACGCAAAGCAATCAGGGGGCTACATCCTAAAAACTGTAGGGCTATATGCCTAAGGTGAGGGTTTAAAGTGGACTCAGTTCCCCGCCCCGATATCCTAAAACACCTTGAGGGACGCCTCATCGGTGTAAGAAGACTGGCCAGTTCAACAATAAAAACATATACAAAGGTATGCACCCTATATTGTGAGGTCACAACACTTCTAAGAGGGGAGATCTGTCAGGGATATGACCGATGACATATGTGTCATACCTGTCATACCATGTCATGTCATATCATGTCATAATGGCATAATGGCATAAAGTCGTCGAGTATTGCCAGTACAGTCGACTACAGTAAACACTCATATTTAATGAAACAGAGATCTGGCGCCAGCCAACCAAATCACTAAAATCCAAGGTACCGTATCGATTCCCAAAACGCGCATCGATAGTTTTCGATATAATGAAGTTTGATGTCGACAGATACCGATATGGGCTATGCACTTGTCGACAGATACCGATATGTGCCAAACACGTGTCGACAGATACCGATATGTATGAATTTTCTATCGACCGATACCGACAAGAAACGAAAACTTGTCGACAGATATTGATATTCCGATATTCCGATATATCGGGGATATCGACAACAAGTGATAAATTTGTCCAAATATGACCCTTACGTCGTCTAGAATCTATTATTGCGGCAACCATAGGTTGGAGTGCTAGCAAGTGCACCCGTGGCCTGTGTGTGAACTCTCTATTCTCGACGTGTTCATGGAGGCCATCATGGAGCTCTACGTTTTCATGGAGCGCTTCTTCTCCTCCACTGCGGCAATCTTTTCAGCGTAGGCCTCCCTGAAGGCGTTGGTCTCCGCATCATGCCCGGGGATGTTGTCAACCGGCTCCCACGTGTCGCTCTCCTTCGCAAGACGTACACCATCTTTGAGCCATCTAATCAGAAACTGCTCAAGACCATACTTTTTTCTTTCTCCTAGAAGTTCTGCCACCTCGCTCGTAATAGGCATCGTCACTGCCGTTAACCCCTTAGCTGCCAGCTGATGGACATGTCCATCAAACACTCAAAACTGATTTTCTCGGCGACAAATAACTCAAATTCACTTTTGAAGACAGTTTTGAAAAGCTCTTATCGATCCGCGTGCAGCCATGCACTTGGGAGCAACCATGTTGCGAAGATGCTCTAAATATTTCCCCAGACGCACTCTATTTTAGCTTGACCATAATGAGTCACATTTAGGGCACATGTGTCATAGTGTTACAAACCCCTAATAAAGTAATAATATAAGTAGCCCTAACCGCATGTTGAGCACTTGGTAAGATTATACCTGGAGGTATAGGGTCAATATTAGGGCTTACATTGTTAACGATGTGCACATCCATCAACATTTTTCAGTTGACAATCACGTCATCGGTATCAAGTGTCATGTATTTCTAACGTTTGCATGTGATTCGCCTTGAGAAGACCTTTCCGACACTATTTTCAAAAGTTGAGGCAGGACCCTTATGCCAAAGTTATTGCAAATAAACTAAAATTTTCAAAACCCCGAAATTCCTCCGGCAACTAAGGGGTTAATGTCGTATGGGTTAATCTGGGCTCGCTTGACTGGGCCTGATCCTTGTGCTACCAGGACCGTGTTTGTAGAGCTCTTGCGGCATTTCCGAGCACGACCCATCCTGAATTTTCAAATCACGATCGACAAGCCTACTTTTCTAATTCCGAGAAATGAGAGCTCATACGAATACGGTGTCACAGTTCAATATTGTGTCACGAATACTCCTTGATCGATACGGTTGAGCAAATGAAAACCCTAAAACCCCCCAAGATGGGATCGATATGGCAATTGATGAATGTGCATCATTCATCAATGAATGAATGCCAATGGAATGAATGCCATGAATACTCGTAAGAAAAGCACGCAAGATCGCTCCGTGGGTGTTTCAAAGTCAACGCCAAGGCATGCATCCATCCACGCCGCCAGCCCGCCAGCCGCCACACGAGCCACGGTGCGGGATGCGCACGATCCGAGATATCGATATTTCCGATATCATCAAATGTTATCGATATCCTTGTCCACAAAATGTTGTCGACAGATACCGATAACACTGCTTCGGTTGTCGACAGATATGAATAACTGCTGGATGTGACACACCGACAGTCAAATCTGTCACTTGTCACTTCCTATAGTAGGCTGGGTGACCGTCACCAGTAGACGGGAAACACCCGTTAGTATTTATGTGTACCTCTTTTATCAATCTGAGACTTTTACCGTTCTGATATCGAAACCCTTAACTCAGGGTTTATTCTCCGTTATCCGATATATACACCCGACTATATATCTGACAGGTTTGGCCCCACTTACGTTTTATTTAGCCACTGCGACACCGCGAGGATGATTGGCTAAAGCCGGACGCTTGGGATGGAGTGAGGCGCTCCGCGCGTGGGAGTGCCGGCAGTCGCGGGTATGGCCTAAGTTTTGTGGGTTGATTTACGGCTAGCTGTAGGCCCTTGAGAACATCTTTTCTACGGGATTTAACGTTGGATTGGTTTACGTATCCTGGTTGGTTACCACACCGTTTCGTATTGGCCGCCATCTGCCACACGACTTCTCGGGATTATTACTGCTCTCTCACGGCAGCCGTATCGACGACCCACCGCATTTCTTGGCCGCCCAAGACTGCCGCATTTTTTCCCCCACGTCTTCTTGGCTCACTCCACCCCTATAGTCTTCTTCATCATGGTCGCTTCTACTATATCTACAGCTAGCATGGGGAATCGCCGCCGCACATTGAGCACGATTTTTGATTCCGTTGCTGCCAGGCATGCCAACACACCCGCGACCCCGCCAGCGGCACAGCCGCCCGCTAATTCGGCGGGGGCTACATTTTTGGCATCGGTACGCACCTTACAGCGGGAGCACTTCGACATGAAGGTGGCGAAGCACGTCCAACGCAAGTTGTTCGACGGCAAAGAGGGGAGATTTTCCGGTGCGGAGCCCCACACGGCGGCCATCTTCACGAGAATGGTCTCTGCCCTGCAGACAGCATTCGTCACTGAGGACATCGGTTTCTTCCCGCTCTTCACGCTGGACGACGCTACTTTGGCCGTCCGCGTGGAGGCCAACAATTTATTGTTCTCCACGATCGAGCTGCTGATCGACCCCTCGTCGCCCGCAGCGGACTGGTTGGACTCGTCCCACGCCAGCTTCCCGGCAGACGGTAAGCGTGTCCTGCTCGAGTTCGCCCGTCGGATGATCCCGATTGGGGACCCCTTCCAGGGGCAAGCGGACATGTTTGCCGTCCGCATCGCTGCGGGCGTGGACCCTCATGGACCCATTGAGGACTTCAACGCCGCGCTCAAAGCTGCGAGGACCAGCAGGTCGACGCTCCAGGACGAGGACGTGAAGTCCCTTTTCATCAAAGCCCTCGACGCCACCTTCTACCAGCCGGTGGTGTCCCGTTTGCTTCTCCACGACCAACGAGCCGCCCACGACCTACTCACTATTCAGCAATAATGGGTGCGGGAGTGCTACGGCGAGCACGTGCGGGCGGGCACCGCCACCGCATCCGCACACCGGTACTCCCACGGTACGCACTTCATGGAGAAGGACCTTGGTGGATCGGGCGCGGCGAGTGAGATCGCGGACTTACGGACGATGGTCCTCGACTTGAAACGGCAATTGGCCGCCCTCCTCGACACCGCCGAGTCCGAGCCGTCTCCGCGGGGGTTTACCCCTCGCGCAGACAAGCCGGACCGCCGCGTCAAGACCCGCTTCGCGGCCTCGCCCCTCCCCAAAGGGGGGAATTGGTCTCAATCCGTCTCACGGAAGGTGGCCTTCCACCGCGACACCGGTGCAACCGTCCCGTACTGCCAGAATCAGGTGTGCGCTAAGGGGAAGTGCTAAGGGGAAGACTGTCCGAACGGGGGCAGGGCCGGACTCTCGGCCTACGCCTTCGCTGAGGAGGCCGAAAACTCCGTGCTGGCCGCGAAGTTCCAACACGCCATCGACAACGACGACCCCGTGGAGTTCGACGCCCTTTGCATGCTCGCGGGCGGGAAGCCGGAGGTCTTCACCGATCTTTCCGCATGCTCTTTCTGCGAAGAGGACGGTGAGGCCCTTGTGTCCGCCGTCACCGGGTTCTCTGAGATGGCACGCACGGCTGGGGCTACGACATTCCACGTCAACACCTTCACTGCCGACTTGCCGGTGGTGTCGGAGCCGCCCGCGCACTCCCCGTCCGCGTCGGTTGAGTCCGAAGGGGAATGGACCGGTCCGCCGAACCCCTTCTGCCCTCCCGTCACCCGCACGTTTGCCGATACATTTCATTGAGAGCACGGGGATTGCATTGGTGCCCGACGAGCCGGCCCCGAGCATGAATTTGCTCTCCGCGATTGAGGAGCCGGAGCGCGTGGTAGAGTACAAGCCCGCAACCTACATCACGAGCGACGACGACGACGAAGATGCCTCAGTTGAGCTGCCACGGCCGCGGTACGGCTGTGGGAGCGGCATTCCGAGGTTCGGGAGGTCTCTCCTCACTTCCTCCTTGGTGTGTGCGCTCTTTGTAATTTGTGCCGCCGCCGCACCGCGCGCCGTTGCCGGTGCCGGTGGTGCCGGTGCGCGCACATGCACGGGTCCACCGGTAGGTGGTGCTACGTGGACTGACTCGACAGTCCCGGCTATGGGGGCTTCGCCGAGTGACGTGATGGGTGACGTACCATGTGCTATTCCGCCTCGTCGCCAGCGGCGGGAGCAGAGACGGCAGGGACTCTACATGGCTCCGATGCCGTGGCATCCCGGGCCGCCACCGCCTGCCGAGTTGTTTGTGGACGGCCCTCCGTTGTCGCCGGCGTCGTCTTCGGATGGCGAGGCCCCACCGTCGGGCAGCACTTGGCAGCACCCCGGTGCAGTGCAGCCTCCCGTGATCGAGAGTTCGTCAATTTCTTCTACGAATGATCCACCGCCGGCCCCGGAGGCCGACAACTGCTTCACAATCACGCTGCTCCGAGCCGGACCACCAGCTCCGAGGGCTTCAAGTGGCTGAGATTAATCACGCCGTGCCTGCCTAGAGATTAGCTGTGTAGCTTGCTAGATGTGCAGAGGAGCTCTCTGAGTTTGAGCTGTGTTTAGGGTTTTAGCAAAGTAACAGCAGTATCTGACAATCTTGCTGTGACCTGGGACCGCCCTGACCAAGAGTACAGGCCCCCAGTTGTGCTAGTTTCCTCCTGAAGTTGAGTAGGGAGTTTGTTTGCTTCGTTCACTACTGGCTCCGGTCACCACCCTAGGTGGTGTGCTGGATGTGACACACCGACAGTCAAATCTGTCACTTGTCACTTCCTATAGTAGGCTGGGTGACCGTCACCAGTAGACGGGAAACACCCGTTAGTATTTATGTGTACCTCTTTTATCAATCTGAGACTTTTACCGTTCTGATCACGAAACCCTTAACCCAGGGTTTATTTCCAGTTATCCCGGATATATTCGCTCCTAACTATATATCTGACAATAACACCGTTGTGGTTGTCGACAGATACCGATAACTACACGCAAGTTGTCGACAGATATTGATATTCCGATATCGCCAAAAAAAGTTGTCGACAGATACCGATATCTCCGATATATCGATATATCGGATATCGGAGATATCGATACGGTGCCTTGCTAAAATCGTGACCCCCCCCCTCGCCAGCGCCAGCGTGCTAACGAATTCGTTCATTAGAAGGAACCCGATTCATGAGCCAGCCAGCGCCATTCGTTATCTTCCTCAGCCTCACAAACTGAAATTTTCGAGAAAACTGTGTGCTGATTTTTCAAACGTGGTAAAATGGACCCAACGAGTAGGCATTATATACATAGCTTATTGTCTATTGGTCGCACCTTACGGTGGGTTTACCCACCGTACGTAAGAGACATTCGAAAACCGCATGTTAGAGCTAGCATATTGTGCCAACTTGGGCAAACCCATGCTTTTCGACACACCTTGGGGGTTATATTAGTGCGTGGACTTGAAAAAAGCACTTTACATACTGTATAGATGCGTCTAATATGCGTGCTAATACCAAGGGGTCAAGCGAAAAAACACCTCAAATCCTTACGGTGGGTTACCCAATGATTGCATCTTTGGGCAGATTTTGAACATGCGCCCATCACATTCGGAATGTACCTACCACAATATTTTCACGAACTATGGCCCATAACAAATGTTTCTTATACTTGGCGCCATTCGATATATCGAATATATCACTCTACACAAGTAACTTAAGAAAACAAAACAAAAAACATTTGCAATTTCAATGTGTTTCCATACTTAAGGGCAAAAATGACGATATTTTGTCTATACGGGGATATACATGCATGTTTCTCGCGAAGTATTGACTCAAGGTGGTAAACATATATCAAACTTCACGAAATGCACCCATGCGCACATTGGCATCGTGGATGAAACGTAGAAATCGGGCCACATTTGTGTGCATTTGGGATCACGGCACCGAACGTGCCATCGGAGGTATATTGGGATGGATACCGCGGATATATCCGATCTCAAGTACATGTCATTCGGCTTTGTCCAACTAAACATGAATGTCTAGTTGTGAAATCACATATGATCGACCATATTTGAGACCATTCGATGTGCATTATGGTGTTAACAACCTACGCTATGGTTAACCCACCGTAAGGCGTTCTTACGGTAGGTTACCCCACCTTGAGCCCAATAGACATTATACGATGGTGAATACCCCGTAACACCAATGATTACAGCAAAATGATGCGCCTCGCTTAGCCTAATGCCATGTGTACCGCGTCAAGCTATGCCAACGTCAATTTCTTATTTCAAGATTGCCGAAAGCATGCCAGCCAGCGAGCCTTCCTTATTTCGGACCTCTTCCTTATTTTTTTTTGGTCCCGCCAGCCAAATCACTAAAATCGTGACCCCCCACCCCTCCCAAACGTTGGCTGATTCCTTAACGGTGAATTCCTTTAATACTGAGTGTTTAGATACTGTATGACATGTACAATCATATTGTCTGTCATCCACCTATTGTAAGGTGAGTGCCATCTGCCATCGAGAGGCCAAGTATATGGCATCGAGATGGCGAAGCAAGACAAGTCTTGAAGAACCGAAGTGTCCTGATAAGACGCGTCTTCGCTTCAAGCATGAAATGAACAGCATGCGAGCATCAAAGGCTATATCGACCAGCCGATGCGGGAAGTTCACCCAGTGCCCTCGGGTTCACAACCCGATGGTGGTAACGCATGAGATGTGTGAGGGCACTGGAAGTATATGAGGAGCATTGGGCTCAAGCAAGCACTTCTGGTCACCAGAATGCTGCACTCATAACCCACCATAATATTACTTTTGGTTGTTACTGTTCAATAGCAGCCGCGTCAACATAGCGTTCGCATAGCGAGCCCTGATAGTCTGGATATATAATATTGATAGTTTTTGATTATTCTCAATTCATCATCAATCGATTCTGATAAATGATAAGTGGGATCAATCGATTCCAATATTTTGATAGTGCACAACTTCATTACGGTATCAATTGATCCTGATATTATGATATATCGATGGTATCAGAATATCAGACAATCGATACCGAACCTTGGTCCTTTGTCATCGAGAACGTCGCCGCCGCCTATTGTGGAACCTGAGCCCGACGTTCCAACTAATGTCCTGCCGATTGTGTGTAGGCTTTGCACTATTGCCACCCTGTAGGTTGAACCAGCGCCGGCGAATGCTAGCTGAGTACCCCGAGTTGAACAAGGCTCCTTAGGGTCTCAAGATGTAGGATGGCCGGCAAGCCTAGTTGACATTGCTTTCTGGTGCCACCTCTCCCTTTCGGGAGGCGGGTGGTTGACGGGAAAGCTAAAATATATACTACTGTAATATATTATAAGCTTTCACAGAGAAGAAAGCTGAAGCCGTGAGCTCAGGGTTTTAGATACATACTCAAGTGAATATTAGAATACAGATAGTGTTTTAATATTCCTAGCGGTTGGTGATGCTGCAGCAAGTGACACAGCAGAGAGTCACAACACAGTGAGGGGTGACAGCAGAAGGGGGGCAACAGTCACCCTTATACAGGGGGTGAAAGTTGCATCCCCCGTGACACCACCTCACCCCGTAGGTGTGAGGTGACCAAATGCAAGTGTTACGCGGGCCTGCAAGACTGTTCGGATCTAAGGGGCCTTTTTCAGCCCGACTAGAATGGCCCTGCCGGCGTCATCTTAGAATCTAGCAGGCACATCACACGATCGGACAATTTCTAGGGTTGTTCATTCTTATGCTCATTTTTTTTTTTAACCGATACCTCTGCGGTGCCACGACCCAACGAGGCCTGGCACGACCAGAGCGGGCGTGGCAATGGACGCGAGGTAAAAAACGCGGTGTGGATCCTCCCCGCACATGATGGCGAAAGCAGAAAGGAGAATGGACGCGATGGGTGCAGCAGCACCACCACACGCCACCACCAGACAGCGGCCAAGAGGCGCGCAAGGTGGAGGGCAAAGCTGAGGATGCCGCGGGGCGAGCTCGTAGAAGTCAAAGCTCTGGTTGACGATGGCGAAAGCGATGGACCTGAGTTTGGCGTTTGGTGCATGAGCACCACCAGACACCACCACACTATATCCAGTTGTAGAATGTCGTCGATGTACCCGAACAGTCCCTAGGGCAGCCTGAACAGCGGCCATGCGCGCACGTTGTCGCTCAGTGGACATAGTCCCACTGCAGACTGCAGAATTCTGCGAAGGCAAGATAGGGTTCCAAGTGAAAAACAACAACTTCTCGTAAAATCGACAACTTCCAGCGATGGAAAAATCAAATTAGGGTGAATTTTGACGAGGAAGACGCCGGTGACGTCAAAAAAGTCGTGCGGTAAGCCGATATTCCGGCAGAAGCGGTGCTGCTGTCCAGGAAGGCGAAGGCTTAGAAGATGATGTCGTCGTAGTCGTAGATGGAGGTGTCGTGAGGCCAACAGTGGCGAGATACGTCACGCCGAAATGTCGGCCCGCTGGCGCACACCGGCGGTAGCAGAAGGGCGCTCGCTGGAGATGCAAGCTGCAGACTGCAAAATTATGTGATGAAAAGATAGGGTGCGAAGGCGAAACCGTAACTTTCCGTAAAATGGACAACTTCCAGTGATGGGGAAGTCAAATTGAGGTGATTTTTGACAAGGAACACGCTGGTGACGTCAAAAATACCGTGCGGTAAGCCAACATTCGTACAGAGGGGGTGCTGCTGTTCAGAGAGGCACAACCGCGAATAGATTGTAGTCGGTCTCGCAGCTGGAGATGCTAATGAAGCCGAAAGTGGCGTGATACGGCACGCCCAGATGATTCCCGTAGCCGTAATCTTACGGTAACAGCGGGGCGTTGCTGGAGATGCAAACAAGGGTTCGCTGGAGATGCGGTCGCTGGAGACGCGACGTCGCTGGAGATGCGATGACGAGAGTAAGGACCGAAAAAAAAAGACCACCGCTTCAAGTGGTGCAGCCCAAACCTGACGGGAAAGCTAAAATATATACTGCTGTAATATATTATAAGCTTTCACAGAGAAGAAAGCTGAAGCCGTGAGCTCAGGGTTTCAGATACATACTCAAGTGAATATTAGAATACAGATAGTGTTTTAATATTCCTAGCGGTTGGTGATGCTGCAGCAAGTGACACAGCAGAGAGTCACAGCACAGTGAGGGGTGACAGCAGAAGGGGGGCAACAGTCACCCTTATACAGGGGGTGAAAGTTGCATCCCCCGTGAGTGGTGTCGGGGAGACTGATTTTCCCCCACTATAAAGTGGGGGCTTGTCTCCTGCTGTCCCCCCCTTCAGAGAGCCGTGTCACATGCTTTTGTCGGTGTCACTCGCCGCGGACACCTGTTGCACGAACATAGGACCCCTAAGTATTTTGATGTTATGCATCTTAGTCTTGCCGAGAGTTGCAGTGCTCCCACTTGTGTTCTGCGGTATATATATATATATATATATATTACTTATGTATATATCACCGACCGTGGAATCACTTTCTCCATCAATAACCGTATAATACATAATAAACGGTTAACCGCCGATCCGAAGGCTTTGGCCCCCAGCCTTAAGTAGCCCCCCTGCCAGAGTTTGCAGTTTGAGTTTCTCCGAGCCTCTTCGATCAACTATAACGTCGACCCTCGCGTG
>LGRX02023887.1:0-17798 GCA_001247695.2 Cymbomonas tetramitiformis | reverse complement strand
GGTCGTTTGGGGCGACAGCGTTCGACAGTGGGGGGAGAGATTCGGGCGAGGACTCGCCAAACGACGTCGTAGCGGGTCTCGCCTCGGAACCTTCTTCCGACGGCGAAGCGCTCTCGGACGACCCGAACGGTGCCCTGGCAGAACCCCCCTCGGAGCCTACCTCCGCGTCGGAGCCGTCCTTGCACCCGTTGACTTCGGATGCTGGCTCGGATAGCGACGGCGACGAGTTCTGGGCGAAAAGCTCGAAGGACACTGGTTCGGGCAGCGACGGGGTCGGAGCAGGGTCTTCGGGGGCCGAAGGTAGGCTCTTGGAGCGGGTTGCAGCGCTGGCAGCGGACGTCCGCCCGACGGAGTTCGTGGGTGCAGTCGGGGAAGACAGTTCGTCCGACCCCTTAAGCTTCTTTGCCAGCAAACGGGAAGCAAATGGGGCGTTTGCGCTGTTGTCGGCGGCCGTGCGTAGACAGGCCATAGAGGATCATGCCGCGGGCAAGCCAGCTACGTGGCACGCTCAGGCGGCTGCTGCGCTGCAGCAGGGACGACAACTGGTAGCAGAGGGGCGTCCGCGGGTGAAGCGAAGGCAAGTGCGCTGGAGCGACCAAGTGGCCGCAGTCGCACCCCCAGTAGAGAGGGAGCCTAAGTCTCAGGCGGCAAATGCCGCACCAACCGCACCCCCGGTACCGGCCCTAGAGCCCCGAGAGGACGAGATAGACGAGTCAGTGTCGCCAGGGATGTGGCAGCAGCTTAGGGATTTGGAAAAAGAGTTTGAAGATGTGATTTGCACAGAGCTGCCGGAGTCGGTCCAAGCGAGGGAATACAAGGCTAGTGTCCGTCTGAGGCCGGATTGGCAAGGGAACCCGTTGCATCGTAAAGGGTATAAATTGTCTCAGGAAGAGTTGCGCCAGCTGCGCCTGCAACTGGACGAGCTCCTAGCCAAGGGGTACATACGACCCTCAGCCTCCCCTTGGGGGTGCCCGGTGTTGATGGTGCCTAAGCCTAGCAACCCCAAGGAGCTGCGTCTGGTCATAGACTATAGGCAGATCAACGAGATCACAATCAAGGACAAGTATCCCTTGCCCGACGTCCAGAGTCTTCTAGATGATCTTCAGGGAGCGACGGTCTTCTCCACGATGGATGCGCTATGGGGATTCTGGCAGATACCCATGAGCGCGGATGACGTAGAGAAGACAGCCATGACCACTCACTTCGGAGCGTATGAGTGGTTAGTCATGCCCATGGGACTGTCTAACTCCCCGAGCACATGGCAAAGGATGATGACCCAGTACCTGGGGCACCTCCCCTTCTGTAGAGTCTTCGTCGACGCCATCATGATTTTCAGTGCGGACGAACCCGGAGAAGGGGGTGCACCAGGTAGAGATGCCCATCAGGTACACCTGGATCACCTGCGTCAGGTGCTGGAAGCGTGTCGAAAAAACTCGGTCTATCTCAAAAAGCCCAAGGTGAAGTTGTGTAAGCGAGCAGTCCGCTTCTTAGGGCACGTAGTAGATCGGGATGGATGCCGTCCTCAGCAGGATAAGGTAGCGTCAGTGCGCGATTGGCCGGATCTAGAAACGGTTACTCATGCACGGCAGTTCTTGGGTATGTGCGGGTTTTACCGGCGATATATTCAGAGCTTCGCCGACCAGGCGTACCCGCTGACCCGACTCACCAAATCGGGCGTGGAGTGGGCGTGGGGGAAAGAGGAAAAGGAAGCCTTCAACCGCTTGAAGGCAGCCCTGATCTCTTCCCCAACTCTAGCACTCCCTGACCAAAGGGGAGCTGCGGACGGATCCAGACCTTTCTGTGTGCAGACGGATGCCAGCGGAGTCGCTCTAGGGAGAGTGCTCATGTAGGATTTTGGGCAAGGCTTGCAGCTAATAGCCTTCGAGAGTCGGCAGTTTTTGAGTGCAGAGCAAAACTACCACGCAGGAGAGCGGGAGTTATGTGCGATACACCATTGCACCACGGTCACCTGGAGACACTATTTGATCTTCACATCATTTAAGCTCATGGGGGATCACAAACCCCTACAGTGGCTATTTGCTCCGGCACGCGAACTCAGCCGACGGCAGGCCCGTTGGTACGAGGACCTAGTAGAGGTAGGAGTGCATCAGATGGAACACGTCCCAGGGCGGTGTCTAGTGGTGCCGGATGCCCAATCCCGACGGCCCGACTATAAGGAGTTGTCGGCCAGGGAGGGGTTGAAGGAAAAGGGTATCGTCGACCGTTCTACGGAGTACGGACGGCCCTCGAGTTTCCGAGCGCACCGACGTCCCTAGTAAGGAAACCCCGCAGGAAGCCGACGAGGACAAGGATCCCACCTCCGTCTTAGATGCAGTCTTTGAGTATAGTGACTCGGAGGACGAATCAGTGCCACCTACCAGCCCCCCAGTGGTGATCGGGGAACTTACCCACCTGAACGGGCTTACGTGGGCAGAAACTCCGGATCTCTGGTCAGACGCTGCAGATACGTTAAGGGTAGGAGAGAAAGCTCTCGAGGAAGCAGAGTCGCTGGCTGCCGTCACCAGGTCCGCCCGAGTAAGGGAAAAACAGTCAGCTGCCCCGGCCGGCCACGGTAGCCCTCAGGTAGCCGACTCCCACTATGATCGCGTGGTGGACCGGCAGGACTGGAAACTGATTAAGGAGCGCTTTGATGAGATAGTAACTCAGTACGGCCCGTTCGATGTTGACGCTTGCTGTGACTCCATGGGAGTTAACCGGCAAGTTGAACACTTTTGGACGGATTGCTTGAAGAAGCAGTGGCGTGGGAAGCACGTGTGGTGTAACCCGCCGTACACTAAGGATTCGGACTTGATAGAGAGAATCCTGAGGCACTTTCTCGCGGAATGGCGCTGTGACCCGGAGAACACCTCCGCTATGTTCCTCCTGCCGGACTATGACGCCCCCTGGAGGCGCCTAACTAATCCACCCCAAGTACGGTCTCCACCCAGTTAGAGTCTTCGACGCTAAGGATGAGAGAGGACGTCCTAACCACCTGTTCGAGTCACCCGATGGAGATCGGCCGCCCTTGCGATGGCCGGTTATCCTGGGCTGGGCTCCGGCCGCTAGTCGGTCCAAGCCACGTGCCCCACCAGTACGCAAGTCAGCCGAAGATGGCCAGGACATCGAGGAACCGCTTGTCACCTCAGGAGCTGCAGCTAGGGCCAGGTCAGCCTTAGGACCCCTCAAGGTGGACCAGTTTGTGCGAGCCTTACAGGCGGAATACGACAGAAGTTAGTACCTTAGTTCGCTGAAAGAGGAATTGTCAGCGGCACCTCATCAGAGGACGGATACCTTTCGTATGGTAGATAACATGATCTGGAGGGTAGCAGAGGGCAGATATCAGCTGGTGTTGTCCCAGGACTCGCCCCTCAGGGAGCTAGTGATGCGCGAAGCCCACGAGTCACATGCAGCAGGACACACCGGGAGGGACAAGACGTTAGACAGGGTCAACCGCAGGTTTTGGTGGCCGCGTACGAGTAGGGACGTTACTGAGTGGTGCAAGTCGTGTCCCGTGTGTCAGCAAACCCGGCCCCGCAACGGCTATCCCGACGGCCAGTTGAACCCACTGCAGGTGCCAGTTCGGTTATGGCAGGTGGTGAGTATCGACTTTGTCACCGGCCTACCGCGTACAGAAAGAGGCTACGACGCCTTTGCCACGTTTACGGACAAGTTGTCCAAAATGGTGCACGTCGTCCCTATGTTGTATGCGGATAGTTCGGCGGCCCAAGTCGCGCGCATGTATTTCGATCAGATATGGCGCCTCCATGGAGCCCCCATGAAGATCGTGTGTCACCGGGACTCCCGGTTCCGAGATGAGATGCATCTAGAGTTGCACCGGTTGATGGGGGTCCAAGTGGCCTCCACCACACCTTATCACCCCCAAGGGGACGGGCAGGCGGAGCACACCAATCACACGGTCGAGCGGATGCTGCGCGCCTATGTCGACGCGAACCAGCAGGATTGGGATCTGTGGTGCACCCCAGTCGAGTTTGCCATTAATGACTCTCGGTCCGCAGTCACGGGCTTTACCCCGTTTGAGCTGATGTATGGCCCCGCTCCGGCCTCCCAGCTGGACTTCTTCGTAGAAGCTGCATTGGCGTCCCGCGGAGGCCGCGCTAAGGGGGGGAGGGGTGTAGCAGTCAAAAAGGGTACAGCCCACGAGACAGCTCGCCAGTTTGTGCGCCAGTTACAGTTGGCTAGGGAGAAGTTGTTACTGGCCCAGCAACAGCAGATAGCACAATACGACGCGCGCCATCGAGCTAGGAGCTACGCTATAGGCGATGAGGTCTGGGTCAACGCAACGCACCTCACTCAACCAGGGGACCGGGGCCTACACAAAAAGTTGCTCAAAAAGCGCTTAGGGCCCCTCAGGTTGTTGGCGGCGTTTCACAGCGACCGGCAGATGGCCCTCCCACCCAGTGAACGTGGGGCACCATCCGCCTACCGTTTGCAAACGCCGAAGCAGTGGAAGGTGCATGATGTGTTCACAGTGGATCGGATCTCCCCGGTGGAGTCCAGCAGCCGTTTTGTGGAAAGAGCAAAGGAAATCCCTCCCCCTCCGGTGCACGTCAGCGGTCGCAAGGAGACCCACGTGGAGTGTATTGAGAGGTCGCGCACCCGACAGCACAAGGGTAGAAGGTGGACAGAGTACCTAGTTAAGTGGACGGGTATGCCCCGCAGTGAGAACGAATGGAAGACGCGGGAGGATCTCGAATGGGATGGCGCAGGCAGACCAGGGGTGCCCAATAGGGCGTTAGTCGAATTCGAGAAAGTGGAAGCAAAGAGGGTGCAGCGAGAGAAGTTACGCGTCCAACGGCAACAGGAGACAGCAGTAGGAGCTGCTGTGCCAGGAGCCACCCTGGAGTACCGGACTCAGGTGGTCCTCAATGACAATGGCTCCGCGCAATGGAAGCTGGTCCCGATCGGTACCTGGGAGCCTCCAACGCTGCATGTGACAGATGTGAGGTGTGTTATGGGGGCCTGGCCGTATATCGTGGTGAATGACGACAGGCGCCTAATGCGCTGGGAGCGTCGTCGCGGGTCCGGATGGTTCCTGGAAGACGCCACCAGTGCTAAGGAGCCTGTTCAGCCGTTCGATATGGACGCTCGAGACTGGCGCCCGACACGAGCTTCTGCTGGACGTGCACCCGTAGTAATGTCCTACGTCGAGGATTACAAGGGGATCCCTTACTATGGACGCCGCAAGCCGTCGATGGACATCGAGGATCCTGTGGCTGGGATGCAAGCAGGAGGTCTGGAGGCAGGAGAAATTCCTACCGTTGAGACTGCTACGGAGGGCATTGAGATCGTTTACGTGGATTGTGATCTCTCGGATGACGAGCCCAACTCTCCTGTCTACAGCCCGACGTCACCGAAGTACAGCCCAACGTCCCCAGTGATGCCTGAGTCACCCATCTGCGAGGTCAAGGGCTGTGTAAGGTGTGCTCGAGCTGAAGAGACGAGCGTCACCGTTGATCCTAGCCAGAGGACGGGCAACGAGCATCCGACGGTGGAGATGGTGACAGGAGAAGCAGGAGCCCGTGGCCTCGTGGTGGATCCCCTGTCATCTGCAGAAGAGGACGAAGACGTGGCGCCTCGTAGGGTACCGAAACGTCGACGTAAGAACGTGTCTCCTAATAGAGCAAAGTATCCCCTGGCAAAGTATACGTTCTAGATCTCTGCTTGGCCAATCGGGCTATCGTAGGATGTGATTGGCCAGAAGGCATCAATATCGAAAGGTGAATGTAGATTCAGGCCGAGTAGGTTGAACAATGATTGGTCCACAATAATCGGGGTGTTACATTAGTTCAGGGACAATCGATCATTGCTGTTCCTCCAGACGAGGAGTATAAAGGAGTAGCCGACAGAGTTGTCGGGAGCTTATTTTGGATTAATTTACAGAGACGTGCTGTCCGTATTTTCGATAATATTGGTTTAACTTTCCTGTCCTAAAGTTACATTCGTTTCCTTGTTTATTCGTCCTTTGAAGTGTAACCCGTTCAACTGGTTATCTAGAGCCTAGCTAAACCACGACCGAGTTTAGCCGATACACGGACCTGTGCCCCGAAGAAGCAGAAGATCTCAGAGAAGCCCTACTTCTCGACCAACAACTCGACTACTTCTGCACTTCTTTGGAGTGGTAATACTCTTACCTTGCTGTACTAACACCTCCGGAACGAATTTTTACCACGTTCTGGGGGCCAGGGTGAAAAAGTAATATGAGGATTTTGACAATTTTTCAAGATTTGGGCTGAAAGAGCCCGGAGGACCACCTGAGGCTCCATCGAAGGAGCCCATCACCGTGTCGCTCTTTTTTTCGTTTGCTGGCGCGTTCTTTTAGCCCTCGGAACTCCATCAAGTCAACACTTTCAGCTCTGGAGGCCACTTGACCGTTCGGCCCAGCTCCAATTTGAGCTAATTTTCAGGATGATCGGCCAAGAAACGGTCATACCAAGTATGACACCGTCAGAACCAAGATCATTTCCACCTCCGACCAAGTTTTTCCTTTCTGCCCGAACTTGTTGCCGAAGTTTTTCACCAGCCCAGTACGTTCGTGCCAAAAGTTGCGAAAACTCAGAGTGTACGGACGAAGATTGGCTGATTTTAAGCAAATTTGGTCTAAATTGACGGTCATACCGGTCATAACCGGCTCCGGCACCGGCACCGGTTACTGAAACGGCACCAGACTTGCTCACGTAGTTCTCCGACCTCTTAGACCACCTTCCTTATTTTCAAGAGGCCGAAGGGTCGTTTGAGCAGAGTCTGGGACGGTTGAAAGTGCCAATTTTCCTCAGCCGGCCAACGGTCATGCGTCATACCGTTGACCAGGTCACCATCCGTTGACTTTTGACGTTACAGCTGCCTCACGTTGTTTAACGACCTTCTAGACCATCCTGGTCCCTATCAAAGGGTCGTATGTACGTTGGAGGACAGTCTGAGGCCACAGTACTTGTCAATTGGCGTTACCCGGGGAGAATTAAGCCCTTTTTCGAGCCTTAAGTATGGGAGCCCTATGTTAACCCTATGGGGGAACACCCTTATGGCTCGCCTACTAACGTTGGGGGACCTGAGGAACCGTTTCAAAGGCCTTTTCTGTCTTTTTTGACCTCTTTTCGGACAAGTACGTCAAGAAACTGAAGTTTTGGCCGGCATTGCTCGGTCATAGGTCATAATATGACCGATTATGACGCCTATGGCACTTTTTTGTACTTTTTCACCGTCTTCAATCAGTTTTAACCACCTGATCGATGCCTTGTCTGGCTGCACCATCTTCCACTGCCTAATCCTGCTTTCTGATACTGGAAACCGTCGGGCTGACGGTTAAAGGGCGCGTCTGAGCAGAATTCCACCTTCTACTCCGAGCGCCAACTCCTTTTCCTTCGCCGTCCACGATGCCTTCCAGCGACACACCACGGAGGTCAGCACGGCCGGCGACCACGGACCGGGAGCACTCCTTCATCAACGGCGCCCGTAGAAACGCAATGACTGCATACCCCATGCAGCAGGGCGCATTGCCCTTGCCTTCCTCACCCTCGGCCACGGCATTCACCGAGCGCAGGGTCACTTTCTCCGAGCAAGGCGAGGGCAGTAATACTCTCTCTGTACAGGCAGCAGAGTTCCAGCCTTCTGCGAATCTGCCCGGACCGCCTGCAACCCCGCTGACCAACGCGGTGTTAGCCCGTGGAGAGGGCACTCCCTTTGATGACATGGCCACGGTCGTCCGCGGCGCGCCGAGATCGATGACGGAGCGACAGGCGGGTTCCCGGGTGCTTTCGGTCCCACAAACGCAGCCGGGGGCTGGGATCATGCATTCCACTCCCATCCGCAGAGGTGTCTTCGCAGTGACACCTGAGGGCCCCGACAGCGTCACCACCGCCGCCACTCCTCACACTTGGTCAGGGGCGCAACGCATGACCGAGTACGGCCAGCTGCCGACTCCCTACGCGGCGAACGCAGCTCCCGGATCGTCAACAAGGGCCCCGTATTCAACGACGTCCAGCAGCGAGGTGTCGCAAAAACTCGAGGCATGATTTGCATAATCGAACGTAAGTCCGGATTTAGATTTCACCGCATTTCGCCGCACCTCGCCGCGACAACACTAATGTGTATGGACTTTTTGGTTGCCAAAAAAAAATAAAAAATCTGCCCGTATTTGGAAAAAATCGCGATTTTGGCCCTTTTTCGTCCGTTTTGAGTGCGCGTGAGCCTGTGGGGTGAGTAGAGGGATGTAATAAGCGAGTTTAAAAGTTCGCCGCACCTTGCCGCGACATTTCTAAGGTTCACCGCGTTTTTGGATCATGGAAAAAATCTTTTCCCCGCTTGGGATCATGAAAAAATCGCGTTTTTGGCCCTTTTTCGCCCGTTTTGAGTGCGCGTGAGCCTGTGGGGTGAGTAGGGGGGTGTAATAAGCGAGTTTAGAAGTTCGTCGCACCTTGCCGCGACATTTCTAAGCTTCACCGCGTTGTTGGATCATGGAAAAAATCTTTTCCCAGGTTGGAATTATGAAAAAATCGCGTTTTTGGCCCTTTTTCGCCCGTTTTGAGTGCGCGTGAGCCTGTGGGGTGAGTAGGGGGGTGTAATAAGCGAGTTTAGAAGTTCGTCGCACCTTGCCGCGACATTTCTAAGCTTCACCGCGTTTTTGGATCATGGAAAAAATCTTTTCCCAGCTTGGAATCATGAAAAATCGCGTTTTTTGCCCTTTTTCGCCCGTTTTGAGTGCGCGTGAGCCTGTGGGGTGAGTGGGGGTGTAATAAGCGAGTTTAGAAGTTCGCCGCACCTTGCCGCGACATTTCTAAGGTTCGCCGCGTTTTTGGACCATGGAAAAAATCTTTTCCCAGGTTGGAATTATGAAAAAATCGCGTTTTTGGCCCTTTTTCGCCCGTTTTGAGTGCGTGTGAGCCTATGGGGTGAGTAGGGGGATGTAATAAGCGAGTTTAGAATCAATTTACATGTGACAACGTGACTTATGGTTTCAAACAAGCATATGATATGCGTACAATGTGATGCGAATAACAAAAAATTCCACATTCAATAACTTAAGAAATAGCAGAAACGATAATCAAAACATGAATTCCCAACTATTAGAACATCTTCACTGCCAACGCCGCATAGCCATTTGGTAAAACTCATCAAAGGTGAGGTTGCGGGGTGGAGCTTGCTGGTTTGTGGGGAGCGCCGGTCTTTGTCACATGGCCATACTCAACAGCTGGGCCTGCATCTGGGCCTGCTGCAGGGACATGGTCACCTCCGGGGGCTCAGCCTGATTTTGAGCCCCAGGGAAGGGCAGGTAACCTCCCTGAAAGTTCCCCCCCCCCTGTTGAGGGAAGAACGTGGTGGCAAGTGGTGGGGCGGGGGTGGCCGCCAGCATGTTGTGCACCTGATATGGGCCCATGTTAAAAACGGGCCCAGGAAATGCAAACTGTCCACCCAGGGGAGCGCCCTGCAGCGGTATTTCTGCTGGCACGGTAGTGGGGGCTGATGGAGCTGCTGGAGCTGCTGGAGCTGCTGGGGCTGCTGGGGTTTCTGGAGCTGCTGGAGCTGCTGGAGCTGCTGGGGCTGCTGGGCCTTCGTTCAAGGCTGCTGGAGGTGCTGGGGGTGCTGCAGCTGCTGCAGCTGCTGGGGCTGCTGGGGGCAATTGCACTTCCAGGAGCTCCTTCTCCAACTGGAGCTTCTGCTTCTGCAGCTCCTTGATCTCCAACTCGGCCTTGAGGTCCGCCAGCTGCTGTCTGAGAGCCGATGAAGGCGCTACAGAAACAGCATCTGGGGCGCCCAATTGTAAGAGGTTCTCAGCCCCTTGCTGGCTGTATGTCCCTGTGGAGGGTACCTGACCAGCCGACCTCGTGTTTGCTGACGTCGCCTGAAAGTCAAACGAATTATGAAATTCGCTCCCTGGCCACAAGTTCGCCGATGTGAACATTGCCGCAGCCTCATCTGCCAAGAGGGAAGGCATCTCAGTATCCTGCTCCTGCTCGACCTGCGTGCATTGTCGCTTGGGATTGTCTTGTACTTCGCCTTCGGACTGTTCAGCAGCTGTTGCTCGTGTCCTGCGGCGTGCCCCCGATGCAGCAGCTTCTTTGGCAGCTGCAGCCTTCACAGCCTCAGCATTCACAGCCTCAGCCAATTTTGCTGCCTTAGCGGCTGTTGCCTTCTCAAGTGCCGCTGTCTTTGCAGCTGCTGCCTTCTCTTCTGCCGCCTTTGCAGCTGCTGCCTTCGCTGCCGCCGCCTTCGCTGCCCTCGCCTTCTCAGCCGTCGCCTTCTCAGCCGCTGCCTTCGCCGCCGCCGCTGCCTTTGCTGCCGCTGCCTTCCCTGCCGCTGCCTTCGTTCCCGCAGCCTTCCCAACCGCAAGCTTCCCAGCCACTGCCTTCTGAGCAGATCCCGAACCGGCAGCTGATTTTGTTGCAGATCCCGGACAGGCTGCTGTCTTCTCGACAGACGCCTTTCCAGCTGCTGGCTCAATGAACACCGGGGTCAATTCCCCTTCGTACCACTCAGTGTCTTCCCTTTTTTTGTGGTGGTTGAAATGTACCACTGGAAGCCACTTTTTATCACGAATCACCTGCTTGAAGCCTATGTCGATGGCCTCCTGCAGGTTTTCCTCCATGCTTGGGAGCTTTTCCAACTCCCAAGCCTTGTCCAGGTCGGCTTTCTTGTTCAGCTGGGTTTGCCGAAAATAAACCAGCCTCCTGTCCTCCACCACCACCTCCTCCCCCTCGTCCTCCTTCACCTGCCAGGGGCCATAAACACAGATTCCCAACGAATTCTGCTTCTTTGTTGCCCTGACTGCCGCAAAAGCCAGCCAAAAGAAGTTGGGTTGCTTCTCATGGAGGACGACCCTTCCAAATGCCATGTCCCCCCACAAAGCGTTTCGCAGCTGGATTCTTTCCTCCAGGCTGGCTCCCAGCACCAAGCAATCGCCCGGGTTGACGTAATTCGTGCAAAAACGAGCCTCTGCGGCCAGCGCGACCATGGAGAACTCCTTGGGGGGGCGTTGCGACTCGGGCAGCAGCAGCTCTGCCGTGTCCACAACCCGCATGGCAATGTCTGGAGCACACTTTTTGAACACCGCCGGATATGTGGTGTTCAAAGGCCACCTATCCCCACTGAAGTCCAAGGAGAAATGCGCGGACTGCCGAGGAAACCCGGTATAATCAAACGCAGTCGCCGCATGGACCAGGTCCCCATGAAACACGAAGACGCTCTTCGCACTCATAAAGAGCGTCAGGGACTCCAGCTGCGTCTCTTCCAACTCTTCTCGCGGTATCAAGTGTGAGCCGGGGTACACCTTGAGCGGATATTCATTCGACAGGGCCACGAGAACCCCATAGACCCCCGCGTCGTAGTGGTTCGCCTGCTTTTGCGCACAACTGTAGGTCAACAACACGGTCCGGCTCATCTGCCCCGACCGCATCTCCAGTTTTTTCCTCCAGATGGGCTGCACGGTTCCGATAACGTCCTCCGCCATACCCTCTAGCCGCTTCATGAATCCGGAGTTCTCCTGCACGTCCACGATCAGACGTTTCCAGTCCTGGACCGTCGTGGTGGTCTTCCCCCCCTTGTACTGGAACTTCTGGAAGTTTTTCCTGAGGTCGCCCGAGCTGTAACTGTCGTTCATCTCCTTCGTGATGATTTCGGCTGGAGCTGGGTCTTCAAGGCGGCACACACAAAACCCGTGTTGTGTTAAATTGGTTTTCCAAGCCAGAGGCCACACCAGCTTGTAAGGATGAACCTCCGTGTCCCCCTCTGAGATTGGAGATGAAGCTGCAGGTGCTCCTGGGGCTTCTGGCTCTGTTGAAGCTGCTGGGGCATCTGGAGCTGCTGGAACTGCTGGGGCTGCTGGGGCTGATGATGCTGTTGGGGCTTCTGGACCTGCTGGAGGTGCTGGGTCTGCTGGAGCGGCTGCCGCCCCCAGCTCCGCTGCCTGGTCCTTGTTCGCCGGCTGCTGCTGCTCCGCCGAACCAGCAGCAGGGCTCGCGTCTGCAAGCCCAAGGCCCAACTTGCAAATTTCCCGCCGAATATTCTTCAGGTTCTCACCCACTGGAGGTCCCAGTTCCCAGCGGTGGGAATATCCAAAGGTGATGACAGAGGGAACGTCGGCCAAGTCTAATGGATCCGGAATGATTTCCCGGCTCCACGACGACCAGCAGATATCGTTCACGGCGTTCACAAGGTCCGAGAACTCGTGATACTTCAGCACCGTCGTGCGCCACCGCCCACTGCCATCTTGAATACCTTCCCCACTGGTCGGAAACCAGCTGTAGATGGTCACGAACTCGGGTTGCTTGTGGGAAGATTGCACGCACCTATAGCCCAGCCCGTCGTGCTCCGCCGAGCCAGAGCCACTTCACAGCGTGCCCCTGGCCACCTTCAGCTGCGGCTTAACCGGCGATCCTGACAAGGCCACACTTACCCGTCACCACCCAGCTCGCAGCCTGGCACCGCCCGCTCTGATGCTGCCGCTGCTGCTGCTCTGCTGCTGAGGAAGGAGGGCTTCGGCTCGCTTGGAGCTGCTGGGGCTTCTGAGCCGTTGGAGCTGGGGCTGACGATGCCGTTGCTGGGGCTTCTGGAGCTGCTGGAACTGTTGGGGCTGCTGGAGCTGCTGGGGCTGCTGGGGCTGTTGGATGCTGTTGGGGGCTGCTGGGGCCGTTGATGTCGGTCACTTCTCGGAGCTGCTGAGCTGCTGGAGCTGCTGGGGCTGACGATGCTGTCAGCCGGGCTTCTGGAGCTGCTGGAACCGTTGGGGCTGGCCGAGCGTCGGGGCTGGCCGGGGCTGTTGATGCCGGGGCTGCCGGGCTGTTGATGCTGGGCCGGGCTTCTCTGAGTCAGCTTCGAGTCGGGCTGGAGCTGCTGGGCTGACGATGCCGCCACCGGGCTTCCTGGAGCTGCCTTCGAACTGTTGGGGCTGCCGAGCTGCTGAGCCGTTGGGGCTGACGGCGATGTTGCTGGGGCTTCTGGAGCTGCTGGAGCTGCTGGAACTGCTGGAGCTGCTGGGGCTGATGCTGCTGCTGGGGCTTCTTGAGCTGCTGGAGCTGCTGGAGCTGCTGGAGCTGGGGGCAATCCCGCTGACACCTGAACAGCAGGCCCCTCCTTCTCCACCTGCTGCTGCGCCGCTTCCGCTACCACCTCGACAGCATGCCCCTCCTTCTCAGCAGGTTGCTGCAGCGCCGATCCCGCCCCTGCCGCTGGCACCACAGTGTATGGCAGCGCTTTCCTTGTCGCCTGCTGCATCCCATGTCGCGCAACGGCAGATGGCCAACGCTCCGGCAGCTGGTCGAGCGTTGGAAACTTAGTGAGAGTTCGGCAGCAGTGTCGCCCGCATGTGCGAGCATTTTCTGCGCTCCCCCCAACCCTGCAAAGCCCATGAAAGGCGCGGTGGCATACTGCGCAGGCGTGCCCAGGGGGGCGGTTTTCAGGAACTCCCTTCGCGCAGAATAGGCACCAATCCCGGGCGTATATCCCGCATCTTCCACACTCCTTGGGGTAGGAGTCCCCTGCGGCGCAAAGGCCATGGTAGGTCCCACCGCATAGGGTGCACATGTCTGGCAGGACAGACACCCTGCCTGCAAGTGCATGCGGGCAATTGGGAACCACGCATTTTATTTGGGAAGCAGGGAAAAGGTTTCTTCTGTTTTTAGGAACCTGTTCCTTGCCCGCTAGCAAGTCTGAGATATCGCGACCGCGTTTGGCCATGTTGGTAACCCCTAATCAAGTAGAATCCAATATACCCCACGTTCTTCGTCTACGCCCTCCTGCTCAATGTAGATTTCCTTCGCGCAGGGAAAGCACGCGAATCCTTCCTGGTGGTCTGTGATATCGTAAAGGTAGCAAGAAGGCCCGAAGTAAATATAGACTCTAGCTTGACTGTGGCAATAATCACAACGCTGGTGGTTTGGCATTGCTGCTGTTTGCAAAGAAACATTACCTTGAAGTTTAAGTTCAGAAGCATGAAAACTGCATAAGCATTTCACCGCACGCGCAGGATCAAACTGAAATATGACTAGGATGATCGTGCGCGTGCGGTGAAGTTTGGTCAGTAACGACTGAATCTAGTATAAAATTTAAATGTCCAGTCACTTTTCACCGCACGCGCAGGATCAAACTGAAATATGACTAGGATGATCGTGCGCGTGCGGTGAAGTTTAGTCAGTAACGACTGAATCTAGTATAAAATTTAAATGCCCAGTCACTTTTAACCGCACGCGCAGGATCAAACTCCAGTATGACTAGGATGATCTTGCGCGTGCGGTGAAGTTTGGTCAGCCACGACTGAATCTAGTATAAAATTTAAATGTCCAGTCACTTTTCACCGCACGCGCAGGATCAAACTGAAGTATGACTAGGATGATCTTGCGCGTGCGGTGAAAAGTTACCAACATGCCACAGCTACAATTCTTTACTTGAAGCATACGCTAGAAACTCATTGCTATATTTTGTATGATGCGCAATATAGAACACCTACCATGATACCAGGCTGCAATCGCTGCTTGTTAATTGCGTGTTTTCTGCTGCTTCTGAGCGGCCCATGTTGGGGTGGAATCATGACTTCACTCGGTTTCCTTGTGGATATGCTGCCTTGGCTTCAGGAGATTAGTGTTACAGCGCGCGACTTTCCTTTAAGCTTGCCGGTTGCAGAAGAGAACCAGGATCGTGGAGCTAAACTTGTGAGGGAAATAGTAGAGTTTGTCTCTTACTGGAATCAGCTCGCACCTTCAACAGGTTGTGCGCCAGTCACAACAGGTGGAGCGCATGCGGGCACGCCAAGATTCCCTGCTGACCAGCAGCGCGCAGAGGCTACACCTTTCAACCCTGTTAGCGTGCATGCGGCCACGCCGGTCTCGTTTCCAGTCCAACAGCGCCCAACTGATACACCAGTCCTGACAGGGCGCGCGCATGCGGCGACGCTCTATTCCCTTGGAGCAGAACAAGAAGCAGCTGGTACAACCGTCCGGTCAGGGGAGGCGCAAGCGGCCACGCCATCGTCCACAGCAGTCAAACGCCGCGCATATGAGAGAAGACGAAAAAGTGACCAACGCGTGAGAAAGAGACTGAAGGTGGACCCTGTTGAACCGGCGGTGGCAGAGGTAGCAACCGCAGCTCAGACGCCCTCTGGATCGGTGCCGCGGGGAAGCTTGGCTCATTGGAACAACAAATTGGCCACGGTGTTTTCAAATGCGCCGCAGCGTATCCCTGGTGCGATCGCGAACTATGTCGCATCGTTGTCGAAGGAGGTGCGAAACGCGGTGCGAAAAAAGATATGTTCCACGCCAGCGGATCGCGTTGGGAACATAGTTGTCACCAGCTTGCGGGCTTCGTTCAAGGCTCTCGCCACCAGCAGGTGCAATCAAAACATCGCAATCCAAATGGCAGGAGCAGCAATGGCGTTTGGTGGGCCCGTCGAGAGCATGGCGGAGGTTGCCTCGGTTTTGGGCATCAGATCTCATATTGTGGAAACAGGAATGCTTGGTCACTCCAACTTGCTTGTTGGAGCTGGGTTTGGGCTGGAACATAGGCAACGCAACGGGATGCTTCAGGGCTTGGTTATAGAGAACAAGAACTTGGCTAACCAGGTGGTGAACGCTGAGATTGACAAGAAGATACGGGATTTCTGGCTCAGTACTGGGATCACTCGAGTGTCAACAAGCAAGCGGGATGTGCTAACGATTCGGCATGCAGATGGCACAGTGGAGAAGGCTCCAAAGCAGTGGCTAGAAATGACCCAGCTAGAGGTCTATCGCAAGTTTGTGAAGAAGAACCCTGGTTTGAAGATTGGGTTGCGCACGTTTGAGCAGAAAAAGCCGAAGCAAGTCCGAAGACTGACTCGACGGGACACCATTTCCTGTTGCTGTAGATACCACGAGGAGATGCGGCTGGCGGTTTCTGGGTATCACCGGGCACACGAGGTCCTACACTCGAAGTGTGACTGCGGTGACCGGTCGTGTTGCCCATTGGTGGGGGGGCAGCGGGCGGTGTTGTCCAACCGCAAACCTACAACTGCTTTTCCAGACATGGTCTGCGGACGTGCTGAGGTGGGCAGCTCTACATCGGCTTTTGCAGCAGCCATGATGTGTCCCAAGCCCGTTCTAGATAACGGCGAGCTGGCTGAGTTCCACGATCTGGCTTGTTTAGACGGTTCGTGTGAGAACTGTAGCGGTCTGCAGAATATGCAGTTGTGTGCTTCGGAGATATCAAAGGAGCTGCCTTTGGTGGAGTGGAGCACGTACGAAAATACGTTGCTTGGGCAGGACGCGGACGGCAAGAACAAGTACCGAGTGCAGTATGTACAAAAGAAGACCCCTATAGGCGAGCTGGTGGCAAAGCTACAGGCCACACTTCTTGGCCACGTGCCTGGCGACTCTGCTAATTGCCTTTGCTCTGGTAGTTTCGTGCGGCAGACTCCGGAGGGTAGCTGGGACTTGTTGAAGCTGGACGGCGTGGCTGGGCGACCTTGTCCATTTCTCAAGACATATGCACACCATTGCTTCATGGCCCAGCACTCCATGAAAATGTTCAATATGTGCAAAACCAACTTGCCTTTGGGACAATGTTGCATACTGTTCGACTTCAGTGAGAACCACTCGCTAAACATTCCACGGGAAATTCAGTCGTTGCACTGGGTATGTAAACAAGCGACACTTCTGTGTTGTGTGATATGGCGGCATGCAACTCTGGCGGTGGACGGCGTGGAGTCCACGGAATCGAACCCTGTCATTGTGAAGGACCTCATATACCTCATCAGCGACGACATGCCACATAGCCACCGCGCAATTCAACATATGCGGAAGCTTATTGTGAGTGAGTACTTCGTGAAGAGAGGTATCCCACTGCCAACTTTCATCCACGAGTGGGCTGATGGAAGCGGGGCTCAAAACAAGTGCGCAACTGCCTTTGCGGACGTGGTGGAGAGCGGACGGCCGACAGAGTGGGTCAGAGGGCTCGGCATCCCATGCCAGCGCAACTTTTTTGAAACTTCACACGCACGAGGTGAGCAAGACGCGATGGGAGTGGCAGTCAAGCATGAGGCGTCCCTGGCAGTGATGTCCACCACTAATAAGTGGTATGGGAAGATTTTAACCGCGAAAGACTTGTACGATTTCTGCATGGAACAACTTCAATTCGCCAAGGACCAAGGCACTAACCGGCGTTCCGCGTTTGGACAACGTTTCTTTTTCCTCGTGGAAGCAGACGACGTTGATACCTCCGGGCCCGATTTTGGCACGGTGGACGGCACTTTGGCGCTGCACTCCGTCCGTGCGGGGGTTGGGTTGCTGGTGGGCCTGAAGCGGCAGCGCCAATGCTACTGTGAGTATTGCTATGGGCAATGCACACGGGCGGAGCCGGATTGTGAAGGGTGCCACTACAAGAGTCACGTGGACAATTGGGTGCCCTTCACCCTCAAGGCCAAAGCAAAGGCGGAAGCCCGAGAAACAAGATTGAGCGCCGCGGAAGCCGCACACAACACGGGCGTCCTAGTTGCGCGAGGTAACATTTTTGCAAGGCCTTCCGGTGGAGATGAGCTGCACTCCTACTATTTGGTCAAGGCACTTAGTGGAGTGCAAGAGGTGCGGGAGGAGCGCGGGTGGATTGATGACTACGACATGCATGCTACTATTGGAGAACATGTTATCCAAGGCCGCTATCTTGAATGGCTGAATGAAAATACGTGTACAGAATACTACATAGATAGCAAGAAAAAATGTTTGACATATTCTCACCATGTAGTTTGTGTAGATGTCAAGGTGACAACCCGCACGGTCCGTGGGAATCTGATCGTCTCCATATCTGATGAGGAGCATGAGCGTATC
>LGRX02023882.1:0-14896 GCA_001247695.2 Cymbomonas tetramitiformis | reverse complement strand
TTTCAAATCACGATCGACAAGCCTACTTTTCAAATTCCGAGAAATGAGAGCTCACACGAATACCGTGTCACAGTTCAATATTATGTCACGAATACTCCTTGATCGATACGGCTGAGCAAATGAAAACCCTAAACACCCCCAATTTGGGATCGATATGGCAATTGATGAATGTGCATCATGAATGAACGCCACGGATGGAATACTCGTAAGAAAAGCACGCAAGATCGATCGCTCCGTGGGTGTTTCAAAGTCAACGCCAAGGCATGCATCCATCCACCGCCAGCCGCCACACGAGCCACTGTGCGGGATGCGCACGATCCGACATCCGAGATATCGTTATTTCCGATATCATCAAATGTTATCGATATCCTTGTCCACAAAATGTTGTCGACAGATACCGATAACACTGCAAAACTTGTCGACAGATATGCATAACACCGTTATTGTTGTCGACAGATACCGATAACTACACGAAAGTTGTCGACATATATTGATATTCCGATATCGCAAAAAAAAATTGTCGACAGATACCGATATCTCCGATATATCGATATATCGGATATCGGAGATATCGATACGGTGCCTTGGCGTGGAATGGGTCCACGACCTAGGGGAATATACCCGTTCGGTATATTCATGTGTAATATCAGATACGCGGTTGAGTGCTTACTGAATACCAACTTAAACTTGATAAAGAGGAGTGATAACTTAATAACCTAAACCTAAACCCGGAACGGTCACACGGACTGTTGTACTCGTACTCGTACCCTAGTCACAATCTCAGTCTGGACTCTCTGACTCAGGGGCCTGCCTGTCTGGGCTGCCTGGCCAGAACTCAACATTCCCGAGGGACCAAGAGCCGTCGATATGCCGCATGCGGGGTAGGCTTGGTTTAGCTCCTTACGTGTGATGAAACATGCTAGTTTGGAAGTTGCGGAGTTTGGGAGTTTAAAAATTTAGCAAAACAATAAAGCGGAGAATTCAGTTTTTCAATTATACCAAAACAATCATGGGGAATTCTATCATGATGAATGCAAACTCATTGTGTGCGGTAAGCAGACCCAGGCGTAGCCGTAATTGTGTGCGGATTTCGTTGTCCATGGTGGGCGTTGCGTTTCGAAATGAGGATTTGTGCGAGATATACCGTGCCAAGCGGTATATCGGATATACAGTCAGATATGATAACTCGGAAGGCCATGAGATAAACGGAATACCAAATATATGTGTATGTCCTATGGAACTGTCACCGAGTACTGTACGGAGTACTGGTACAGCCCACTGGGTAATCTGGTGACCCCTAACGGGTGACACACAGATTCCCGCACACCACCCTGTAACTGTACATAGGAACAGTGCAGGTGGCAGTCCAGGATATACAGATATGTCAAAATCCAAAACCCGAAACAGATAACAAACAGCACTTGGCTGGAAACAAGCTAGAGGGAGGCCCGTGCTCTTGGCCAGGGCGGTCCCTTTGCTATGGCTGCTAGATATGCATTTTGTGAGCTATATCTACAGCAGATGCATGTGAAACTCAGCCACTTGTAAAGTGGTCCACAGCGGTGCAGAGTTCACTGGTGTTGTTGACAGAGTAGTCGGGGTTGTCAAAGGTGTCGGTCCAGAGCCAGAAACCAGAACCAGAAGTCCAGAACCAGATCCAGAAGCCAATAGTCCAGAACCAGATACCAGTAGTCCAGAAACCAGAAGACCAGAATCCAGAAGTCCAGAGGTAACAGCCAGAACAGTAGTCAGGCGGAAAGGCAGAGGGGTTGGGAATAGGAGTGGGGTTTGGCAAGCAGGCTGGAGGATCAGGCGGTAAAGCCGGCGGGGCTGGCTCAGGAGGAATGGTGCAGGTGTTGGCGGACACCCAGACAGGGTGAACCGCAGTAAGCACAGCAGGAACCGACTGCTGCACCACCGACCCGTGAGCGGTGGTGGCACAGCCCAGAACTGTCAGCACAGACAATAGACCAGCAGCCAGCCGGGCAAAGCGGGGTGCAGGTGCCACACCGATGCGGTCGGCGGCAGGAGCCGCAGGAGAGTCTGGTGCAGGGATAGGCTCGGTCTCACACTCAGAGTCACTGTCAGAGCCGACAACCGACAACGGAGGCCCCCAGATTGCTGGTGGGGGAGGGAGGGTGAATGAGTCAAAGTGAACGCTTGGGTCCTGCTCAACCCTTAAAGTGAAGCGGTCCATAAATGAGTCTGCAAAAGGTGACTGAAAGTTTGCAGGGTCAGCAGGGGCAAGTGGCGCCAGTGCTGAGTCCTGCGGAGGTGCAGAAACAGAAGTTGCCGCTGCGGAGTGTAGAACCGCAGCGGTGGGGCTAGCAGGTGGTGGTGATGTCACCACCTGCGGCACAGACACAGTGTCGAAAGAGGGACTGTCAGGCGGGTCAACTGCTGCGGCACGGGCAGCAGCAGTAGCCTCCCGCAAGCCGGAGAGCACAGACCGTGCTTCCGTCAGGCGGGCAGACATGCCGGAGTCCGCAGGGGTCTGACTGGCCAGACCTGCATACTGTGCCCGGAGGCCCAGCGATGCATGATGAGGATAAGTGAATGGCTCAGGGCCATCCCGGACACTCGGAGGATTATGCAGCTGACATAACTCGGCAAAGGCGTCGTCGTCTTCGTTGTCAAAAGCAGTTTGGAATGCCGACACGACTTCATCCAACTCTTGTGCGGCGGCAGCGGCATCGCCACCGCACACACCACCTACCGCATGACACCTAGCCGTGTCATGGAAGTGCCCCGGACACACGGGGCACTCCTGGATGAATGCGGAAGACAGAGAATGAAACGAGATGTTGGACGCGGAGCGCTGCTTGTCGTAGTATGATTGAGACCAACCGCCGTTCTTGGGCAGAGGCTTCGACGCGAACCGATAGCCCCTGTTCTTAAAGGAATTGCGGCCGTGGAAAGTGCCGTTGGGTTTGCGATTGTGAGCATCGCGCCATTTCGAAGGCGGGAACGACACACCGGTGCGGCGGTCTCGGTCACGTGCGGCATGCCGAGGCGGTGGGGGGTCTGGAACGGGATCCCGCGCGGAATCCCGCAGCACGTCCAGCAGTGCAAAAGCTTCCCGCAGCACACGGTCAAACTCAGACAAGAAGTCAGTGTCTGGGACATCCCTACTGGCGTACGCTGCCCCTACAAATTATTGGCCTTTTTACACGCGTGGAAAACCGTCCGTCCGACGCGTGGACAGCGTACGGACACCCTATGGACGCTTTTTTTGCTAAATCCACACGTGTGAAATTGTCTAATTTGTAAAAGTGATGTTCATACGGTGTCCATACGATAAATCCATACGTCGTCCGTACGTGCGCATCCGTGTGGACGACGTATGCTAGTTTACCTGATTTTATTACGCGTGTGGACGCTCCGACCGTATGGATAGGTGCCGTCCATACGCATGAACCACTGGAAAATGTTGTCCACACGTGCGGACTGCGAGAAATGCCGCTTCTACCCCTCCTCGGCCATATGGACACCATGGGGACGTGTCCCTGGACCGTACCCACGCGTACGGACGACGTGTGGACGGGCGTATGGACAGTGTGAGGCCCGTGCCGTGCCACTCTTTTGCGCTTGTCCGCACGTGTGGACAGCCATTGCACCCGGGCCTGGGTGTACCCGAGCACTGCTTGTCCCCTCCTCAGCCATGTGGACACCATGTGGACGTGTCCCTGGACGTACTGATGCGTACGAACGACGTGTGGACGGGCGTATGGACAGTGTGAGGCCCGTGCCGTGCCACTCTTTTGCGCTTGTCCGCACGTGTGGACACCCATTGCACCCAGGCCTGGGTGTACCCGAGCATTTCCTTCCCCTTCATCAGCCACATGGACACCATGGGGACGTGTCCCTGGACCGTACCGACGCGTACGGACGACGTGTGGACGGGCGTATGGACAGTGTGAGGCCCGTGCCGTGCCACTCGTTTGCGCTTGTCCGCACGTGTGGACAGCCATTGCACCCGGGCCTGGGTGTACCCAAGCATTTCCTTCCCCTTCATTAGCCACACGGACACCATGGGGGCGTGTCCCTGGGTCGTACCGACGCGTACGGACGACGTGTGGACGGGCGTATGGACAGTGTGAGGCCCGTGCCGTGCCACTCGTTTGCGCGTGTCCGCACGTGTGGACACCCATTGCACCCAGGCCTGGGTGTACCCAAGCATTTCCTTCCCCTTCATCAGCCACATGGACACCATGGGGGCGTGTCCCTGGGTCGTACCGACGCGTACGAACGACGTGTGGACGGGCGTATGGACAGTGTGAGGCCCGTGCCGTGCCACTCGTTTGCGCTTGTCCGCACGTGTGGACAGCCATTGCACCCGGGCCTGGGTGTGCCCGAGCGTTGCTTGCCCCTTCATCAGCCATATATGGGCACCATACGTAGGGGCGTGTCGCCGAACGAACCCATGCGTACGGACGACGTGTGGACAGACGTATGGGAGATCGGAATTCGCCAATCCTTACGTATGGACGTCGAAATTGGAGCGAGTTCGTTGAAACACGCGTGTGGACACATGCATTCGCACGTGTGAATGAGGGTTTGCCGCATGAATGAGCGGAATCAGGCGTGTGAATACAGGTGTCCGTACACACGGTTTATTTACATATATAATACATCGTGTATCATCCGCAATCATCTGAATCAGAACTACTACGGTCATCCTCGCTACTACTGTTACCATCGAGTTCACGGAAGAAATCCGCCTTGCGATCCAACTACACAACTTGCAAGCAATAAGTTCGTCGTCGAATGGCCAAAGGGGCAGCATTTTCTGTGTACCGGGCAAGCCAAGCCGGCATGAAAGGAACATCCTGAATTACCTTCCGCACCTTGTTCGAGTTCTTGTACTTTTGCTACAGAAGTTTCTTCGCTAGCGGTCCCATGTTAGTCGCGAGCGCTTCAGACCCCGTACCCACTTGATTGCACCGGTCTTTGCGTTGAGTGGCAGTCTTCATGGTGATGGTTTGTCTGCAAAGAATTCCCATTGTAAGGCATACACTGGATGGATGGTCCATAATAGGCCGTCCATTCGGTGTCCGTGCGCCGTCCGTCTGGACGGAACAAGGTGTTCACCCGTATGGAACAACAGAAACTCGCAAACGACCTACAATCTTACCCGCGAGACGCATCGCAGCAGATCTTCGATCGTTTGCATTTCTGGCTGGGGGTGCGATAACCCACGATCGATGGACCTTCATCTTTCGCGCATAGTTGGCTACTACCCAAATTCATGGTCCTACCACAAGGACCAATGGGCAATTGCGGTTTCGATCACTAAATCGACTATTTGAGGCACAGGCAACATTTGCACATGATATTTATGAGTTAAATGAATTTTATTTATTATAGTGGCGGCCCCCATGAGACTTTAGGTGTGTGGTTGAACGACACGCTTTAGGGGTGTAATTTCACCAAAAGCTTGAAGAAAATGGTGGTCCTACCACAAGGACCACCGTTATTTTGAGTATTAGGAGTCACATGAGGGGCTCACGGTGATGCTCATGGTTATACATCTTGAGTTTATGACCAAATAAGATAACTGAATCGGTTACTTCGCACCCTCATCATCATTTCCGCTCTATTTCAGCATGGCGCATGTTCAACACAATGCAAATTCCGACTTTAGTGAATTTCGGACTTTAGAAATTGGCATTCATCCATTCTAAAGTGTACACGCCAGTCGAAAAATAAGATATTTGGATGATGTTAGACTTTCAGAAATTTGCAATACATATATACTTGAAGATTTGATGTGCCGCACACACTAACCTTGCGATATATGCCCTCTAGCAAGCAATTATGATGGCTGGATGGTCAGCTCGCGTGACCACTGTTTTAGGGGGGAAACCAACGAGCCAATATATTAGAGGGGAAGCCAACGAGCCAATATATGCATTCCAACCGGGCCTACCGCCCAAATATGATTGGGACATATTTATAGGTTCAATTTGATGGTATCCGCGCAGGTGTAGTGTTGATATATGATTGGTAAAAAATTATTGAAGATGAGTCACTAATTTGCCACATTTTGAATGTTCCAAAAAATCTGTTTTGAAAAATTTGAGCGTAGAGGTTTGAAATGCGTTCGCCATGGATATATGGGATGGATATAGGCCAAACCAGCGTTCGAATAAATTAATATAGGACCTACATATACCACCTTTCATTGGTTAGACACCACAAATCACGGGAGATGGCCAATTAAATTATCGGAACAATGGTCCTCGTGGTAGGACCAAATCGTCGATTTGGTCCTACCGACAAGGACTGCGGGGCAGTAGCCATAGTTGCGTGTGGTCGGTCCCCAACCATCACCAAAAATCACGCAGTGGACCCCGTGAATCAGGTTGTACAAGAT
Source organism: Cymbomonas tetramitiformis (assembly GCA_001247695.2). Classification (NCBI taxonomy): domain Eukaryota; kingdom Viridiplantae; phylum Chlorophyta; class Pyramimonadophyceae; order Pyramimonadales; family Pyramimonadaceae; genus Cymbomonas; species Cymbomonas tetramitiformis. The sequence goes on along the minus strand of LGRX02023882.1, from coordinate 8,520 downwards.
ATGCATGGGTTGACAGATTTTTAAGGTCCTAATTTGCACTATTGGGTCATAAACATGATATGTTTAATTGCTAGATGCATTTGGAAGCCATCTAGTAGGTGTACGCGGCTTCGGGCACTCCGGTCCTTGTGAAAGGACCGGCATTTTTATTTAATTTTCGTCGGTACTACCCCCGCGTTTCATTCCTCTCAAGCACAATCATGCCCATATCGAGTATAGCACCCAAAAGAGGTTCGGAATAAATTCTTGGACACCCAAATATGGTGTCAAAACACTCAAATATCAACTATATCGAAAAAACGCGGCAGATAGCCCCAAATCACTTCGGTCCTTGTGACAGGACCGTGATTTTGGGCAGTAGCCATAAATTATATCGATACAATTATCACATATCCGAGATATGGATATACCGCGCCTTGTTTCGTTGTGAAGAGAATTTACTTTTCAGGAGGTCGATGTATAATGAGAAGCTCGGCCACTTCGACCGCGCCAGCGTACCCCCGCGCCAGCGTACCGCGCCAGCGTACCGCGCCAGCGTACCGCGCCAGCGTACCGCGCCAGCGTACCGCGCCAGCGTACCGCACCGCGCCAACTGCACAAAATGACATTTTGGAGTTCGTACGTTATCCGTACGGCGTCCGTACGGCGTTCGTACGCTCGGCTTAGGTTTCTAGCGTATGGACAACGATGTTCATACGTTGCATGTCACATCTGCGCGCATGCACCAACACTTACGTCAAGGTTGTAAACTCGTCGTCCACACGTTAGATTATGGATGGACGCTATGTGTTGTCCGTGTGGATTCCGCAAGCATTCTAGTCCATACGGTTCCATGAGATCGGTTGTCCACACGCGTGGAAACGTCAGTTAGCTGTCCATGTGGGTTTTGTACGAATTTCGTATGAAATGGCACATTTTTCGTACGTCTGCATGTCCCATGGACGGTCTGTCCATGTGGTTGGAAATAACCACACATTTTGAGCAGTCCGCATGGATGGATAGCAAAAGCACACGGTGAATTACGTGTTTTCGTACGACTCTATAGTGTTTGTACGTTTTTTGTTGAAAACTGTCCACACGCGTGGAAACGTCAGTTAGCAGTCCATACGTTGTCCATCCGAGTTAGTCTTGACTGTCCGTATGATTCATGCCCCATGGACGGTTTTTTTACACGCACGGACGCAAAAAAAAGCTGACCTCACGGAAACTAAAAACATAAAAACCGTATGGACAACGTACGGTTTCCCGTACGGACAGCACATGGAATTGAAATTCGATCGGGAATACCGTATCGAAAAATACGATTAAAAAATCGCGAACGCGTGACACATCGACATGCGATGCGATGCGATGGGCAGTATTAGTGACACCCGCACCCCCGCCCGCGCCCCCCGACTGTGTCACCCGTGTCACATAGCGAAACAGAGTGACACTTAAAGAGTGACAATTAAAATAAACAGAGTATCCAGTAATCGTCGAAGGATCTTAAATCGATCTGCGATTTCTCCCGTCCGTTGACGATTTCTCCGTTCGGTTGACCACTTCAAATAAGTTACCGATACAGTAAGGCTCTGAGGCAAAAAGCAATTTTGGAACTGAAGCAACCCCGCCACGGCAGCACACGTATGCCTTTTTGCTGTGCTTTTTTGTTTTTGGCATATTTTATTTGCTTTCATTTATCACAGCGAGCACCCTGTGTTGAGGTGAGCAGTCTCGTGTGAGCGCCATTGCGCGGTGCTCCCAGCTCGATAGCATCCTTAATACTAGCTCGGCGTGAGGGGGTGGATTCCGCGAGTTCCGTTATCAACGGACTAACGCGTGTTGGTTCGAATCCAACCTACTCCGCAGTGACAGTTATCGACTTTTATTGAAGTGCTCTTTTGCTGAATGGGGTTGTTGATATTTGGCTGATTCGAATACAATGTATTCCGCAGTGCGTGACTTGTTAATTCCTTATGTGCTCAATCACTGAATGGGCTTGGCGGTGTTTGGTTGTATGTGCGCAGCAGCCAAGCCGACGCGCGGTGCCATCGTAGGTCTCCAGCACTATTAAGAACAGGATAGTTGTCCGGTACGATAATGTGGTTTTCGCAACCTCTGTTACTGCATATCAGATTTCGTGTTTACTCACGTTTGTGAGACGGGCATCTATTGACGTGGGTTGTGCACACTGCAGGTACCATTGGAGCCCGGATCGCCCCATCCCACACCCGCACATGCGCTCTTTTTCGCAGGCCAGGCAGGCCAAGCGATATCATAGATATCATAGATACATGCGCACGCAGGATTTGCGGAGCCCCCAAGGAAGCGATCTGTAGAGCCCTTAAGTAATAGTTCTGTAGAGCCCTTAAGTAATAGATCTGTATATGTGTATGTAGAGTACTTAGTTTATTTAGGAAAGTAAACATATTTTAATGTAAACGTGTTTTTGCTTTATGTGATTGCTTTTAAAAATTGTACTGCTTTCGAACATGTTAGTGTGCCTGCTCGCATACCCGCACTTCACTCCGTCACAAAGCATTTAATATTCATTTAACCGGCAGTAGCATCCGCATATACACAGCATTGCCTGCGTTGTGAAATAGAATAGAAAGGTGCCGTAAGACTCCTTGTCCAACCGTATGGACCACTCGGTCCATACGGGTGGAGTGAGCGAAGTGAGCCCAATCGTATGTAGTCCATACGGGTGCAATATTCAAACAATATTTCAATATATCCGCACGTGTGGACTTGGTAAAGTGCAAGTCCATACGTGTGGTCACCTTCGTCCACGCGCACGGATATCGCCGTTCGTGCGGGTGGACTGGTTGAAATTGCTGTTCATACGTATGGACGGTATCGTCCATATGCATGGAATTGTATTATTATAAGCTATCCACACGTACGGACACCGACGTCCATACGCGTGGATCGGTAAAATATGTTGATAAAACCATCGTCCACGCGTGCGGACACCTACGTCCATCCGGACGAATCACTGTCCGCACGTATGGACGCACATAATCACGCGTGTGGATATATTTACTATTCTTATCCTTAAGCTCTTTTAGCAATGTCTCTGTCCAGACGTGCGGACACCTACGTCCATACGGATGAAAAACCGTCCACACGTACGGACGTAGGTGTCCATACGCTTGGATATGTTGATTGTTCGTATCCGCATGTTCATATGTACATGTTTATGTCCATACGTACGGACGGCTACGTCCATACGTGTGAACATGCCGATCCATACGGGTAATAGGGCCCTCCATACGTATGGATGCCTTCGTCCATACGTGCGGAATAGAGAATTCCGATCGTTTATACGACTGTCCATACGGTGTCCATCCGGTGTCCATCCGGGTGTCCATACGGTGTCCATGCGGTCTTCCATACGGTGACCGTGCGGTTGAATAGTGCCTCTGTCCATGCGTATGGACACCATGTGGACATGTGTTCTGTCCATACGGTGTCCATACGGTCGTCCATACGGTGTCCATACGAAATCCTTACGGTGTCCATGGGACATTTTCATATGGACACCACAATTACGCGTCGTCCGTATGGTTCTTACATATGCATCAAGGTTTCGCCAGAAATCTGTCCAGACCGTCCATACGGTTGTCCATATGGGTCCTTGCGATGTCCATACGCTGTCCATATGCAAATCCACACGGATGAATGGGGCAATAATTTGTAGGGTGCGGAGAGCGGCAGTAACGAAGACGGCTTGGTGGTGGTGAGGCCCTCGGGTTGGGCACACCACCACACCTCACCGATGTGAGCATAAATCTCTTCGATGGAAGAGTTGTCCAGCTCGGTGTCCAGTCGCAGAGGGGTGATGACTTCTCTGTAAAACTTTGGGTCAAGTGCAGAGAGCAGCTGGCGTTTGGCGTGCTGGTCATCCAGTGGACCAGCACCCGAGGCTGCAATAGCCTTAATGCATTCGTCAAATTGCGCCACGAGGGGCTCAGGGTCTGAAGACTCAGAAAAGTGAATGGATAGCAACTCCTCGTGATGTCGCATGGGTCTGTGGCCAGTCGGCATAAGCCGCTTCGTGATCTCGAGCAACGCTCTTTTGCCATCCTTGGGGGAGGTCCGAGCCGAAGCCTCCACCCATCGCCGCGTTGGAGAATGCGGAGTGGTGAGGGATACGAGAGCGCGCAAGAGGAGTTCATTAAAAACTGGGTTCACCTCTTGGTTGATGTCCACGAGGTCAAAGATGGTCGTGGAAGCAGCGTCCTTGGACTCAAAGGAATCCTGGAGCCCAGCAAACAGCGAATCCCAAAGCACTCGACGGTGTGGCTCACTTCCAGAGAAAGATGCTGCTTTGTTGCCAAGCGTGTCCTTAGCGACACGCTTGACAACATCTGCATCCCAGGTGGACTGGGACACAGCAGAGGCCCTAGTCCTGTCCGCACCAGTCAAATTGACAGAGGGCGTTTGCGGTGCGGCTCAATACCGAGCCCCAACGTTCCTAGCGAAAATTGAATCTAAACGTAAGCGAGCGTTGGCCGCTGGCGGCGGCGTGTGCACGGAAGATGTACTCATCATTCTTAATAGAAATTCCTACAGGTGGGAGGCGTTGGGTAGAGGTGCGTGGCGAAATCGGGAATTCGTAAATGCAGTGAAGCCGCGCGGAAGAAATCAAAGGATGGGCAAACGAAACCAAGAGCAGTCGATACGCGTTGGCCAAGAAGTCGTCGACAGGGGTGATCAGGTCCAGGTCAAAGACGAAATCAGCGCGGACAGCTCGAGAGACGAAAGAAATCCACCGAAAGATTAACTCGCGAAGCGATAACCGCACTCAGCGAAAACCCATTACGCCACTTGTGGGCCCCAACGCCCCACCTAGCGGAAGAGGTTTAGCCACTCATGGCAAGGAAAGCAGTGAGAAAAGCGGGGTGATACCCCATAACCTGCGAGATATACCGTGCCAAGCGGTATATCGGATATACAGTCAGATATGATAACTCGGAAGGCCATGAGATAAACGGAATACCAAATATATGTGTCTGTCCTATGGAACTGTCACCGAGTACTGTACGGAGTACTGGTACAGCCCACTGGGTAATCTGGTGACCCCTAACGGGTGACACACAGATTCCCGCAATTTGCGTTGTATCCAACAAAATAAATCGTGTAAATCAACCGATGAGACAAACTAATTGAAAACGAAGGCTACCTTTTTGCTTTCCCCCGTATCGTTTCATTGGCTCTCTTACAATCCAAGCGGTCCCCCATCCTCCCTGCCTTATTGTCCGCGCCCCCAACGCGTCCCAAGTCCCCTCCGTCCGCCCCCCCGGCCCCATACCGTACTTTATGAGCGGAGCCCTTTTAGCGTTTTAGGTTATGGGGATTTTTGGGAGACGCCCCCACGCCAGGTCCCAAGTCTCATCCCCCCTCTACCTTTGTGCCCACATAAGCACATATGCGTCAAAAGTGGGCGGGGGCACAAAAAAACACTGCTTTTTTTTGAAAAGAGCTCGTCTATTACTGTAGCTTGGAAACAGTAGGCTCCAAGCTTTTATCTTTTTATGTCGCTGTCGACATTTACGTGTCAACATTTGAGGATCATGACAAAAAATGTCGACAGCGACAGCGACATCACGACATCATTATTTTATTATGATTAATAAAATATTACGTTCACGTTGCAACTCTAAATCGCTCTACTAGACTCTTGACTGTAACTGTTGAACTGTAGGAGCCCTGTGACTGTCGTGTGTCACACGACAGGTTTTGACACGAATGTCGAATCATGATCATCAGGGTTCGGTGATCGCTATTTTGATCGTGAACATGTTCATGAACAGTTCATGAACACACGTGTTCAAGTTCAGGTTCATTACATTTTCAGATGTTCAGTTATGTTCAGTTCATGTTCATGTTCAGTTCACGACCGTAGATTCGCGATCAAAATAGGCCCAAAGTTTTGTTCAGTTTGATCGTGAACATTTTCGCGAACATCGCGTGAACATGTTCACGATCAGCCGTCTCAGACGCCCCCAAAGAGTCTAAAAGTCCAAAAAGGCAAAAAGGCGGCAAAAAGCGAAAATCCGAAGATCTCTTAACGAACCTAAAGGAGGTCAGCGAGACTTACGTAGACCTCATATTAAGATATTATGATGGCAAGCGGGCCAGATGAGACTGTTGTGTACCTTGTGTTAGGGACACCTGGTTTGCAAATTGTTGTGGCTGAGGTTGAGAAGGATCAAAACGAGGATGCCGATGAAGAAGTAGAGGAGATATCAGATCCTCACGCGCCACTTTCGGATGAGTTTGTCGCGGAGAATACTCCTCAAGGGAAGCGTCGCAGATCTACTTCGCGCGTTTGGGAAGGCATTATGCGTCTTGTGGGATCCCATCCCTTTGGCAGTTGTACACACATCTGTGTGCACAAGATCGGAGCTGGCGTATGCAACACTCCTTTGAGACCGAGTAGGCATCCAGTGACAGCGAAGAATCCCAAACCTGGTTGGGTGATAGAAATATGATAGAAAACCATTTGTGCTTAATAATAAATTAATAATCAAAACCCTTTATAAGACCATCCGGATATGTCCACATGTTTATATGTATGTGTCGACTTGCTTATGCGTGTAGTCCTTTCACTCTTCTTGCTCAACTAGTTAATCGTATCTCGCCGCATTACGTTCGTTCGTGGTCGTCGCGCTTTAAATGAGACATCAAATATACGATTAGGTACTAGATATGGGAAGAAATCCAAATATAGTGATATGTTCATGAACATGTTCATGAACATGTTCGGGTTCAAGTTCACGAAAGGTGGTCAATGTTCAATTAATGTTCATTTAGGGCATGTTCATGAACGTTCAGTTCATGTTCATGTTCAGAATCCAAAATTAGCGATCACCGAACCCTGATGATCATCTGTTATTTTAAATGTTGTCATGTTACATGATCGGATGTTGTCATGTGTCACCGTATCCATTTTATGGTGATGGTGCCGATGCCGATGCCGATGCTGGTCGTGCGGTGGCGATGGTGTCAGGTGTGTCACATTGTCGATTATGTTGACATGACATTATCGATTATATTAATATTTATTCACATCCGACATTAGATATCATATGTAAATGCTAACACACGCATTAGCACTGTTGTCATCTTACTCACGTTATTAGCCTTATTACGAATATTATTCCCCCAGGTCACGACTTGTCTTGCGTTGCTAAAAATGGAGTACTGTGGTTGGTCCACATCGGATGACACGTCTGCGGACAAGGGTTCTTGTCAAGACGCCGCTTATTTAAATTTATACATGAAAAAGTAAAATATAAAAATATAAAAATATTTAGAAATATTCAGAAATATTTTAAAATATTTATATGAAAAATATCCTGGGAGCATAAATGCTAATGACGTGTCCCAGATCAGCTCCCCTGCCTCGCCTGCGCCCCGGCGACCCCCCCGGCTCTCCGGGGACGCCACCGAGGCGCCTGTACCGCTACGCCACCATTGTTTCATCGCGCTCCACTTGTGGCTTCGATCCAGGTACCTGCCTCACACCGCACCAACCGCCCACCGCCACCCCCGCTTAATCCACTCGCCCGCGCTGGCTTTTGATGATGAACACCGAAAATTAGCAAAACGTTTATAACACAGGTGGGGATCATTGAATAATGGATGGTCGAATATGCGCGCGCATCGAATTTCGATGATGACGTGATTTTACGTAATGAAATATGATGACGTGATATTATGTAACATCATATATGAAATATTAAAATACAGGTTAATGCCTTCAGGATTAATAAAACAAAAAGGCAATTCACAACTTCGCTGCAACAGGAATCGTACACCTATATATGGAATCTTCGGCGTGACGCAAGACGGCGTCTGTCACACTATGCTATTATTGTGAAGCCCGCAAAGCTCCCAGAATGAATGTTAGTGACACTGTCATCAAAGACGCCTGTATGAGCTGCAACAGGAATTATAAAATCTGTGGGAAGCGGGATCAGCGTCAGTCACACTATTCTTTTAGCATTCCATTTACATTGCGAAGCCCGCAAAGCTCCCAGAATGAAAGTTGGTGACACCATCATAAAAAACGCCTGTATGGGCTGCAACAGAAATTATACATACATACATACATACATATCCTTCTGCGGGCGCTAAACGTCGTCAGCCTGTCACACTATGCTATATTTAGATTGCGAAGTCCGCAATGCCGCAAAGGTCACATATAAATGAAAGTTGGTGACACTGTCATCAAAGACGCCGATGTGGATGTGGGCTGCAACAGAAATTATACACACCAATGGCGCGACGCGAAATCCTCTGCCAGCTCTTTCAAAATCGGTCATCACGTTCGATCGGCCATCACCTTCAAAACTTAAAATGGAAACTTACATATGAAATCGGTGGTGGGAAAAAGTGAAATAATCTTGGTATAAATTCAATGGTGGGAAGACTGTATAGTGAAATTCAGTAGCATACAAGTTCTGAAATTCCTGTAATTCCTATAGTGAAATTCAGTATGCTACTGTATAGTGAAATTCAGTATGCTAC
>LGRX02023880.1:0-12219 GCA_001247695.2 Cymbomonas tetramitiformis | reverse complement strand
CTTGTAGGCGGTGCCAAGGCCGGTGCAGGCCTTCGGCGTGCCTTGCCAGTGTCGGCGCAGGCCTTCGGCGTGCCTTGCCAGTGTCGGCGCAAGCCTGTTAGAGGCTATCGCATGCATGCCCGTAAGAGGCGCGTGACAGGCCCATGGGAGGCGTGTGATGGCAGGGTCATGCGCCATGGGAGGCTGTCGCAGGCCCGTGAGATGCCGTCGCATACCCGTGGGAGGTTGTCGGAGGCCCGTGGGAGGCCGTCGCAGGCCCCGCCGTTAGTAGAGACTGTCGCAGACCCGCGGGAGGCTGTCGTAGGCGTGTGGCGCCGTAGGAGGCCGTCGCAGACCCGTGGGGGGCCGTCGCAGGCCTGTGGAAGGCCATTGCAGGCCCGTGGGAGGCTCGTGGGAGGCTGTTGCAAGCCCGTGGGAGGCTGTCGCAAGCCCGTGGGAGGCTACAGTAAGTCGCGGTCTATAAGAAATGGCATCTACAAGAAACCAGTCGCTAGTTTTTTGTCCAAAAGTTAAGAGACACCGTAAGAAACCACCCGCTAGATTTTCCACTATTGAAAATGAGTAACTCAATTTTAGGGAATGCAAGTGGAAACGTAGTGAATATTTCAAATTTTAACTGAAATTCACTACGCATTAACTCGCTATATAGTGAATGCACAGTGAAAAAGCAAGGTAATTGAAAGTGATTACACGGTGAAAATATTCACCCACAATCACTATGCATTAACTGCATTAACTACTACGATTCATTATTATGCGCGCGCGCGTATTGAATTCATATTGCGCGCGCGCGTATTGAATTCGTAGCAATATATTGCATAATGTACTCGCATGATCCTACTATACACACACGCACATATCGCGGACACACTAATATATACAAATGTCATGCTTATCTTCCACGCACTCTCAAATAAAGATAATACACTCTCAGGAAGTATTCAAATTGTGCGAAGCTGCTATTGCTACACTTTCCAAGGTTCAGTGAACGCAGTTAACATAAAAAGATACAGAATAATCAAATACAATCCACTTTAGATGGACTTTGACAGTGCACTTCAATCTTGAAGTATGCCTACGGTATGCCAGATCAGATTGACCTGCCCCTCGGGCGACACAGTACCACGGCTACCAGTCTACCAGTTGCCACTGCTCATTCACAAGTCGTCGGGCAACGGAGCGCTTGGATGAAAGACTGGATTGAGGGCGTCCCCTTGTGGCACCAGAGCACCACGGCTATCTACTACTTGCCACTGCTCATTCACCACGATAGAGGGCACAAGCTGAACATCTAACGTGGCCAACTGCTCGCCACTCATGAACATGTGGCCCTTGTCATGGTGTGTGGGGTGCGAATCCAACACGAATTCATATTCACCCGTGCCTTCGCGCTCACCATCCACCTCATTCTCAAGTTCATGCACGGCTGCCACAACCATCCGCCAACGCTCTTCGAAAGAATCTTCAGCAGGCAACATGTCCAAAATGGTCCTGCCAACACTAACACTGAGTTGTTTGCCTGGGACAAAGTCACCGATTACAAACACTTGACCGTACGAGTGATAGTCACACGCCACGATCTTCTTCTTCAGAGCACCGAGACCAGGAATTGCTCGGCCATCACGTTCTCGCCGATACTTCTGAATAATTGTTGAGACCTGTGATGCAAACCAACAACGCACAAGCACATCAAAGTAGGCACCTTCCAACATTCTTTTGCCTTCGATGCTACTTTGAAAAAAGAGCAAGTAGCTGGTGGGGAACGTACACTTGGTCCCAATGCGGCAGCCGCAGCGGTAGATTGAAGCCTCGCGCTGTGTTCAAGAACAATGGCCGGTTCTTCAATACTCCGAGGTCGCGAGGTGACGTTCGATCCAGTTCTCGCCGGATTTGTGAACACCGCGACAACGTCCTCCACACCAGAGTCAGGAGTGGGCGTCTCGACAAAGCGGTCAGAAGAGTCAGGAGTGGACGTCGCGGCAGCTCGAAATGCCGCCATGCGCTCGGCCAGAAATTGCCGGTTCCTCTCGATGTTCCTCTCTCTCTCCATCTCATAGGGAGTCAAAGGAGTTGTCACTGGTGCAATTGCAGACCTCGGCCGTCTTACGAGGCGAGTTGGGTTGGCGCGACGCATACTGCCAGGGGTTACAGGTTGCCCTAAGTCCAAGTCCTCCATGTCCAAGTCCTCTGATGCTTGCGATCCTCCAGGTCCTCCAAGGTTCAAGGTCAAGGGGGCTTCATCTTCCTCCATGGACTCAGTGTTTCTCGGGGTGGGGACACTCTCGGTGTTCTCAGGAGTGTCGCTCGAGGATGCAGCATGATATGAAGCCACGCTGCCAGTGTATGGAAGAATTTCGGGTGGGGGCTGCAAGCAACAAGGTGACGTGAGAAAATCAAGACAACCTAACAACCCGAGATAACGAGACTAACACAGGAAGGAATACGAGACTTACCATATTCTTGCCCTCCAACACGTTCAAGTATTTCTTCCGCTCCGAGGACATGTTCGAAATCTTCGAGTACAGCCTAATACGCGAAACCTCCTTTAAGTTCTCGTCTTGTGCGCACGCATCGATTGCCCCAGTGACAAGGCTTTTACTCTTGGGACTCAAACGTGGGTCTGTTAAAGGGATCATAGCCCCTTTGCTGTCGATACGCATGGTGGAACGCACTATCCCTCGCACAATGCGATTCTGTCCTATGGTGAGTGCCTCTTCAGACTTCCTCTTCAAAGAACTTGCGTGACGCCTCTGCCCTTCACGTGCAACAAATGCGTGCCCTCGACGCGCTCTATCTAATAGATGTGGTAACTGTTCAGGACGAGGATGCAACCAAGCTTGTATCTCACGAAATTCCGTGGCTATTGCCGTCCTCATGCTATACTTAGTAAGGTTGATATCCTTAGATATCGTGGTGTACAAGCGTTCGAAAACGTCTTGCCCAAAACGATCCTTCAACTCTATGTCAATCATCTCAACAGAAGAGGCTATATCCATGGAGTCAATAGGAGCAAGTAAAAGGGAAGCTTCAACATGATTCGAACAATCATGGTTAAGAACATTGATTTTGGCTATCGACATATCTTCACGAAGGGTGGGGAACTAGGCGAGACGACTGGAAAATGAACTTTCTTACCTCAAGTCTTGCCTTTATACCCATGTTTTCGGTCCCACAAGCGCGCGCAAACCACCTTTCAAAATTCAAAAGTTCCACGCCTACGATACGTTCTACCCTTGCGAGGATCATGGTGTTGTGCGTCTTCCACTTGGCTTACGTCAGGTTTATCCACATGCTTATCCCAGTTTCTGTCAGTGTTTCTGTCAGTGCAGTGCAGTGTTTCTGTCAGTGACTGAGTGTAGGTTTGCAAGTGCGGGTCGGAAACCAGCAACGGAAACACGTCAACGGCTTTGGAGAAACTCGTTTTTTTTTTTGAGGGAATGCAGAATCGAAGTCATACTTCCGCAGGAAACCATTGGATATATCTGACATCGCGCATGAAACCTTTGGATCTGATGCAGATCGATTTATGGGTCACGGGATCGATGGGTAAAATATGAGAGAGGTGAATTTCATATGACGTGGAGGGTGACGAGGATATTGATTTTGCTGTTTTCATATTGGAGTGTGTAAAGTTCGCGCGTGTCCACTGACGTGTTCAGGATTTTGTCGAGTCATTGAAGCCAACTAGGAAGTCACTCTAGACTCTTCTACTGAGGAAGTCACTCTTGGACTTCTCGACTGTTCTCTCTCTTCTACCAGGCTTAAAAGTTTCATCCGCAGTTCGAAAATTTTTACTGCCAGAGAATTTCATGATGCACGCCTTACCTCGCATGATGTTGTTCATACAGCTATGTACGATGGCGGGTGCGATGCGCGGCATAGGAAGAATGGTATCTGGAGTTCATGGCGGAAATCTGCCCGTGGTATCAGCACCGACTCCTGAGGTATTTAGCGTTCAAGAAGAGGCACCGTCCGCGTCGCAAAGTGACCCTGGGAATATATTTGGTCGAGTGCAGGAGGATCTTGAAACAGGTGTTTTCTCTCGGATCTACAACCGCATGGCCTTGCTAGATGGTAGTGAAGGTTGTGACCACCCAGAGTGGTTGACCTATCCTGCGGAACCCACAAAAACGTTTCAAGAGTTTTTAGATTTGAATCGTAAGCCTGATTGGTCTGATCGACAATATTTTCCGTTGTATGAGAATAGTCCTTGGTCGTGCGGGTATGAGGCGAGTCGACTACTTAGATACAAAACAGAAACAAACGCACCTCGGATTCCTTTTGATAGATTTCTCAAGGGAACTGCTGCGTTGTTTGATCATTTATTGCAAGAGGACCATTCCTACCCGCCATCTAGTTATGCCTGTAAAGAGTTGTTACATGTACAAGACTTGAAGGACTTCTTGGTACCTTCCTCACCTGGTTACCCTGACTGGATTTATTTTGGTATCGAATTTGCCGTTCGACAATTGTATCAGGATCCGATATTTTGTAAGTCGATTTACACGACTAGAGAGCGCCACGATGAAGCGCACGATGCTTGGGGCGGTTCCCACATAAGAAGTTTTGCAGCAACTGGAGGTGAGGCAATCCTTGACCCCAACAATGGTGTTTACGAGCTTGCAGTGGACTGGGTTCAACCTTTTGCGTGGAAAACATATAGCCTTGGACTCATTTACCTTAGATCTTGGAATGTGTACAGTGCCCTCCGATCAAAATCGCGTTTCTTCAAGTGCGTGGGAATCATACCTGGGCCTGATGAGCCGCCCTCCTCACCAGGCGCCGACGGTTATTCTTTCCAAGTCTATTTGAATAAAATTGTGGACGAGTTCAAGGCATTGGCTGAATCTTTTATCGTGACGGATTATTTTGGTCGTACCTTTGAACACATTCCGTTTCTTGTGGCATGGTCCGCAGATACACCAGCGGGTGCCAAGGTGAAGATGTGGTGTGGTCACACTGCTTGTTTGGGATGCGACCGCTGCAATTTTCAAGGTATATCCTACAAGGGAGCTGTCCGTTTCTTGGGCTATTTTGAAAGGTCTCCCCAATATATTTTGTATGGGAACAACGTTTTTTGGTATGCACACCAGGCTCGACGTTACACCTCTGCCATTATGCATTCGATAACTGGTTTGCCTTCCGCACCTTTTCCCGGAATATCAAGGCTGGTTGAAATGCCGGCGTTCGACTTGGTGAATAGTGTTTTAATTCCTTCGTACCACAAACTTTTAGAGGGGGTTGTATTTAATTTCTTCAAGCTCCTTCACGTGGACATGAGCAGTGCTTCGAAAAGCACGCTATCCGATCGTGTGGTCGTGTTGAGCGGCGAGACCTTTCGTGGCGCACGCTCAACGTCCAAAATAATTGACCCCATGAAATACCTTGCCTCCCATACGATGGAAAACTTAAAGTACTTGATATGTGTTTGTGCGCCTTTCTTATATTATGGCTTGGTGAAAGATTATCAGTGGAGCATGTTGTTATTATTACACAAGGCTGCAGTTTACTTATTGACTCCACGCTTTGTTCGTTGTGACAGACTCAAAAATAAATGCCGAACTTGGCTGCGGGATTTCGCAACTCTGGCGGAGCAAAAGTTTACAGTATCCTTTTTCACTCACAACCTTCATGTAGTGGTATGCCACCTTTTGGATCAGGAAGACCTTTTTGGCCACTCAGCTAACATAAATGATAGCTGGGTGGAGCGGTGCATGCAGTTTGCAAAACGGGTAGTGAAATATCACGCAGTGAAAGACCCGCATCTCGTGATAGCCAACTACATTTTAGTACAAAATGCTTTGCTGTATTGGTCAAATAAGTTTTCGCAACTCAGGATCCCGAGTGGAGACCTTCACTCGCCGCGTCTTTTTAACAAAGTATCCACGGAGGAAGCCTTTGCCACTGTGGTCGGTCAGCCACCGTGCCTGCAAGCTATGATAGAGGAGGATTGCATATTTTTTGGCTCCTACTTTGACGGCACGAATACTTTCCACGTGAGTCGGAATATGGTTGTTCATGCTGTAGGAGAAACGGGCCATATATATGGTCTCCTTTGTATGTTTGTCTCAGGCGCACATGCGCAAGAAGTTGTGGTGTGCACGTTGCCTTCGTGTGTGGATGAATATGGGTTGCCTCACGTGCGAAAGAGTGATGAAGAGTACGCAATAGTTCCTCTAGCTCGACTGATTGCACCAGTAGATGTTATTTGGAGTGGTGAGACGAATGGGAAAGCTCCTGTGCTCCATAGTATGTTACATCCGTATCTGGATGTCTCATTGAACATATCTGGTTGCAACTATAACACGACCCGTAGTAGATAACTTTGGTATTGATATATTGTATGACTCTGGTTTGCACAGATGGCATCACACATGTGATAGCAAATATATCTTATTCGCATGACATTTACCGATATTGACTAATAAGGACTAATGCAAGTCATATTGACTTTATGTGGGCACGCGTGGGATTTTCATGCGTATATGATGTGATATCTCACATATGTTGTTCACATGATTTTAACCGACATTGCCTAAAATTGCCATTTTCACTTCACATTGACTTCCCATTTTCCCATTGTATTAACTGTGGATTCACTATTTAGCGAGTCAATGCTTAGTAAAAAAATGACAATGCATTGACCTATATTAAGTAAAATTACCGTTCTTGACATTTTTGACAACATATTAAGTAAAATTCCCTTCGTTCCATTTTCAATAGTGTTCCATGGGAGAGGTCTTGAAAATCCTCCGATTAAGAAAAAACTTACGCTAGATTCATCAACCTAATCGGCATATATAGTCCAAACATATAGGGTTTATCAAACATATAGGCTGATTTTGAGCCTATCCTCCAGCATGCAGCATCCCGTATCCAGGGTGTGAGGGGTCCTCCAAAGCATTATCGCAAACTTGGAAACGAATGGCCGGTTGTTTCGTAGAACGTTGCCCAGTCCCAAATTGTCTAAACTTGCAGAACTCAACTGCTTCAGCTCGAAACTCCTTTCTCTTCTCACTTTGAGGAGCATTCTCAAACCACTGCCCAGGGACGTTTATCACTACTTTTAAAGCTACCTGCTCATCTCCAGGGTACTCCTTTATGAACAGGTTTGTGTCGATTGACGGTTGAGTGAATACTTTCTGCTTCCCTTTACTCATACTATTATTCGGCAAAGCGCTGAATCGTGAACTGAATTCGCAGCGAACTCACGGGCTTTTTTCACGTTTAGTGAGCGAAAAACTGAGGGGCGCCTGCAACGCTCATACCAGAAGGGTTACGCAAAATAATCAGATAATTGCCATTGAACCGTCAGATTCGGCGCATCTTGATTTTTAAACGGTGTAGAACCCGCCGGTGTCAGTGCAGGCTCTTCGCTAAAACCGATAATCGGTTCGGGATCGGATCAGGTGCTCTGGCTGGATCCGACTATACGGATCGCTGCAGTGCAGGGCTCTTGGCGCAAACCGACGACGGGGTCGGGTTCGGCGCAGCTCGTTTTTCAAACGGTGTAGAACCCGCCGGTGTCAATGCAGGCTCTACGCTAAAATCGATATTCGGTTCGGGATCGGATCAGGTGCTCTGGCTGGATCCGACTATACGGATCGCTGCAGTGCAGCTTGAAAATTGACGGTGTCGGATCATCTACGGAAATGGTCCGACACCGGTTTCGACACTGACGCGTTTGCTCTAGAGATAGAGAAGCGGGATTGTGGGAAGTCGCATCGATAGGAACACTCATTTCCGTTTCGTTTTTGGGCGGTGCGAGGGATGCTTCGGGCTCGCAAGGACGCGCGAACATGGATGGAAGCAACGGAAGGGGCTTCGGCGTTGGGTTGCGTAGGATGCTTACTGCGGCGATGAGCTTTAAGGGCATCCTTACGAATTTTCTTCAAACAAAATCTGCAAGAAACATTTTCGTTGCTTGCGAAACAATTGCTTACTCATACTGTGCGTGCTCTGCGTTAGGTTTCTGCTTCTGATAATGATAACGCACGAAACTGGCTATCATTTATCACATATCAGTCGATTGTCGCTGTCGTTGAGTGTGGAGGTACAGTAGTGGACAAGTTTGAAAAGGGATACGTGTGAGAGCACTCGACTGCACACGGCATTCGACAGCGACAGTTCACCAGTCGACGGAGTGTTGAGTGATCGGCCTTGTATCGTTGCGTGTCACGTGTCGAAATTGACCAAGTCAGAATTCCAGATCGCGAGATAGGAGCAGGCTCAATTTCCATACTCGTGGGCCCTTACAGGGCCCTGCCGGGACCAATTTATTTCCACATTCGCGAGCCCTTGCAGGGCCTTGACAGGCCCTCCATGGACCGCACCGCGCCTCCGTGGGACCTACAGGGCCCAATTTCCAAGTTTTGACTATCGATTTCCAAGTTTCTTGTAGCGAGCCAAGCTCGCTCCAGAAGGCATTTTTGCAGCTAGGCAGGTGCACACCCAAGGTCCGTATGGACCCGAAGATGGGGATCAGACTAGTACCGCGAGCCAAGCACATCGGAATCGAACGGTTTTTGGTCACTTTGGGAACACGTCTCAAAATACTTAGCGAAAATACTGTATTTATGGTAAATATGGTATTTCAGAGCCTTAAAGTGACAGTTCGATAGGAATCGAACGGGTTTTGGTCACTTTGGGAACACATCTGATAATACTTAGAGAAAATACCGTACCCGTCTCTATATTTTTTAGCAAATCTTTTCTTTCAGATTCACGGGCGTGAATTTCAGATTCACGGCCGTGAATCTGAAATTCACGGCCGTGATTCGCGGCTGCGCTGCGTTCGGGAGGGCCTACACCGTGCGGTGTATGGGGTTCGGGAGGGGCTAAACCGTACGTTAATGTGAGTTTTGAAGTCGGCATGGTGACAACACGCGCTATTCTCGACGACCTATCTGTTATTTTCTCTAAGTATTGTCAGACGTGTTCCCAAAGTGACCAAAAACCATTCGATTGGCAATCCAACGGGTTTTGGTCACTTTGGGAACACATCTGATAATACTTAGAGAAAATACTGTATGGTATTTTCGCTAAGTATTTTGAGACGTGTTCCCAAAGTGACCAAAAACCGTTCGATTACGGATCCAACGGGTTTTGGTCACTTTGGCAACACGTCTGATAATACTTAGAGAAAATACTTAGAGATAATAAAGGTTCGTTCTCATGGTAATAAACCCTACAAGGAAATATCGATAAATCTAGTCTTCACCCGCAAATAAAATAATGAATCGAATAATAAATAGGGACGAGGATTATCAATCTTCCAGAGGCTACCTACCCGCCCCATACAATTGCATAGCCCTTTGGCAGAAGCACATCGTGGTGCGCGGGGAAGACGAGAACCCTACCAAGGATCCCCACTATGGACTCACTCGCCCCAACAAGCGGTGCGAGTTGCATAAGGTCCTCATATGCATGGTGGAGTATGGAGAGGCTGGCGTGCAGCCATTAGAGTTTCCTTTCGATTGGTTCCCAATGCTCGACCACTACGCTATCGACAACCGCACGCAGGGTGCGTGGGTATGGTACGAGGAGAGCGCAACCACTCGCATCGTTTTCCACGACCATGGAAACGCCGAGGATGGCAAAATAAAATCGACAGAGATCTTCACCTCCCTTGTGTCTTACAAGTTGTGCGCTAAGTGCGCTGAAACTTGTCAAAGCATGGTGCAGCCTCTCGAGAGGCACGAGCGCAATGCAAGTTTGAATATTTATGAACGTTTGAACGTCGAGTTCGAGCTAATATATAATATAACGAATTAGCACAGACTAGTAACGATAACGAGCAAGTAAAACAAATAATATTCGCTTGCAAAAACAAGTAATAATGTGCATAAACTTGTAAGTGTACATGTTTTTCCACCTATTGAGCTAGTGTCCAAGCATGGCATACACGTCTCGAAAGTAAAGCATTATGTAAGCCTATTATGTGCGCTTTCGCTTGGCTTGTTCCTTCCCTACGGGTCCCTTCGCGGCTTTGTCTAAGGCTTTCTCAACATCGCGTGCCAAAACCTTCAGGACTTTCTTATGCTCCTCGTCCACCGTGTTGGTGAGGTCTGTGCCCGCTAGAAAGTACTTCACGAACTCCTTCGTAACGAAGTCGAGATAACCCCAATGTAAGGCCGAGTTCACGGGGTTCAACTGAACATCATCAGGGTCGTATGAAGCCACGCCCTTCAACGCCAAGTTCGCGGAGAACACCACCCGGGGCGTGCCATCCGCATTGGTCACCCCTTGGTGTACAGTAATCACTCACCTTTAAGAAAACCCGACGTTAAGAAACTAGCCAGCGTTTGGGGGGGAACAACTGACAGTAATACGGTCATCGGGCTTTTCGGCTAAGAAAATTTCCGAATAAGAAACCGTGGTGCTGGCGCCGCAGGCGATTTTTCCTGAAATTATCGCCGTTTTAAGGGTTTATCAATGCAAATTTAAGAAAAAAGCTGGCTAATTGAAAGAAAATGGCCTACTATTCTTCGAGCTGGCTAATTGAAAGAAAATGGCCTACTATTCTTCGAGTTCTCTTATGACGCTGACGCGTGGGGGGGTACCAATCTCGATGAGTACATTGGCTGGCCCCAAATCCCTGTTTTCTTAACGGTGAGTGATTACTGTACCCCTCCCACCACCGCGCAGTCGCCCAATCCCACTTTCTCCTTTCCCCCAACGTTCCTCGCATACGCGTCGAGGGTTTCCTTCGAGAGCATGAGGGCGCGCTGCTCGTGGAATTGGACATCGCAGTTGAGTTGCAACCTCTCTTGCGTCGATTGGCCTAGGAGCTCAACCGACGCATCGAAGGACGGTGTTGGTGCACAACAAAACCTTGTTGGGGATGATGGGCCAAGGTAGGCCACAATTGCCAAGTGATGAGGGCGTTAGGGCAGTTGCACGTGTAGTGCACATAATCTTTCGGGGTTGTTGAAGCCTGCACAAGCACGAAGGAGGCATATAGGGACACGAACTCGTTGAACGTCGTCACACTAGCCGGGGGGTTCTCGGGATCACGGATAAGTGATAGGAACTCGGCGGCCATAACAATTATTTCTTTCCGTTTGTCCGCGATGATGACCGATTTCAGACGGTTGAAGGTCTTCGTTGTAGGCAACACGAACACCATGGTCTCCTCGTCAGGTAGGTGGGGTAAGCGGGTCGCCTTGGTCACAAGTTCCATGACGTTGCTTTCCACCATGAGTAGGGCCTCCCGCCAGATAGCGTGTCGCACAATTGGACCAGTAGGCAAAGGATGTTCGCGCTCGAAAATAGTTTCGTTGCGAACATATTTCATAGCACTTTTATGAAACCGAGCCAGTTGTAGCTGTTTGCCGTTGCACAGAGCTGCCTTTGCCCACCGATTGTTGGACTCGGGGCTATTTTGCGTGGAAGGTTTGCCGGGAGGCATCGTCCCTAGCACCCAACCACTCCATTGGCCCCACCAAAAGTCCACGAACCACGAGCATATGTACTCCTCCTCCTCCTCGAAGGACAACATCAACAACTTGAAGGCTTCGGTGCGCACAGAAGTGAGCGTGATACGGTGAACACCGGTAACACCCGTCTTGAAGCTCTCGACGTTATTAGCGTCGTTAAACATGCTAGACTTTTCGTTGAGTTTCATCTTGCAGTGTGCCCAACATATGTCTTGTTTGATGTCCTCCACCATTATGATTTCGTCGTTAATGGTTTCGTCAACACGGTCTCCCCGCTCTAGGTGATTGAAGACGACCTGAGCGGTTTTGGATAGGGATAAGTTTGCATTGTAAAACGCTAGGGAGTGGTCAAGCGTGTGAAGCTTGGGTTGCCACAAAACGCCAAAGGAAATGCGTATCGCCCGAAGGACGAGAAAGTCCACGAGCTCAGAGGCGAAGGCGTCCTCGTGGGACTTCAAGGCCATGTAGCCCATTCTGAAACGCTTATCCAACCAGCAAGTACCGCCGAACTCAACGGGAAAGCCGTTCCAGTTGGTCTTGTAGGTGTCGTCCCGAGAGCGGTGGTCGCTAGTGGACAACACTTGAAGTAGTTCCCAAGTGGTGTAGATCACGGTCCAGCGTTTTCGTTTTTGTTGAAGTTGGTAGTCCTCAACAAGTTGCTGGTAGTTGCGTAAAAGCGCCCGAAGGTTTAGCTTGCCCTTGTAGAATTGCGACTTTTTGGTACTCCACCCGTGACATGCCAAAAGATTGGACGCGAGCTCCAGGAAGTGGGAACAACCGT
>LGRX02023872.1:0-18591 GCA_001247695.2 Cymbomonas tetramitiformis | reverse complement strand
ATTCCAACCGAAGCTTACGGATCTTTTCGACGAAGATTTTGCGAATGCTGACAAAAGTCCATGCGAATGCTTCACGATAGGGCCTGGTCATTTTTCAAGTGCCAACTCGGAATGTGTAACAAGATCTGATATGCGATAATGTTGAGAGAGAGAGTTTTCATTCCGCAATAATTCATTAAAAAATGCTTTACATTTCCATATTTAAGATATGAGCAAAATGTATTATTGAAGTCCAACTGTAAATCGTACGGTACAGAAATATAGATGGGAGATCCGACTGAAAATATTGACTCTCGTGTGTTCCTGCCGTTGCGAGGCATGGTCTTGGTGGACATATGTAACGTTCCCGTTATGGTTCTCGTTCCGACGTTGATTGAACGTGACTCATGATTCTCGGAAAGAGAAAACCGATGAACGTTAAACGCAGTCGAGTACACGAGCGGAAAACGCAGGCGTTGATCTATCCCGTGTGATAAAAAGGGAAAAGGACAATATCCGCACTTGAATCCGATGGCGAGGGGAGTAGCTGTGCGGCCTGCTGTGGGCCTTAGATTCTTGCGCCGGGCGAGATGGTTGTACCCATCAATTGAGCTCCAGATCGAAACAGATACAGGGATACAAAGACTGGAGTTCAACGTTGGGGACAGCATAGTAGTGAATGGAGGGGATACCAACTGGTATGCCATACTAGAGGGTATAGGTCACCGTCGTGGGGATTTGAAGAAGCGTATCGAGCTGAAGGTAAGGTACCTGGAGACACCGCACACCCTAATGGAAAGGCTCCCAATAAACTACGGCTATCCTTCACCAAAAGCTAAAGCTACCCACAAGTGTAAGGCTTGACATACCGAAAATAAAGGCGAGGGCGCTCTGCGGACTGCAAAAAGTGGCGACCTTTCTCCCACAGTTGAACATATCGGGTTGTGTCTCGCGTTCAAAAACGCTGTCGAGTAGGCTATCCAATAGTATGCGCCCGCTGACCTTGGTCTAGTGAACACGTTACACGTTGACTTTCCAGGAGACTGCTATGCCACCACCTTTCGCTTGAGGCAAGTTTGAATTCTCGCCACTGTCTTCTATGCAAAGCAAGGCGCACCGACGTCAGCGTATCGCATGCAGTGAAATGTCCGGGGATATCCTGTTCCTCAAAGGCATATACAATCAAGTGCGCCACTTCTCTTTATCATTTCAATTGCAGCAGGTCGTGAAGTTTTGAAACGCACAAACTCAAAAGCCTGCTAAAAAGTAATATCTGACTGTGCGCGTTACCCTTCCAACGCAGGAAGCTGAAGGTCAAGACGAGAGATATACAGATGAACAGATATTGGATTTTTGAAACAGTCGGTCGATATAATGACGTATAAAAGCAAATCTGATTCGGAAAGACGAAAACGGGATCCTCTGCCCCCGATCATGTCACAATTCATCGTCGCGACTGTTGAAATTGATTATTTCTTAAGTATGGAAATCATTTCTGACATTTAATTCATTTAATGTCAAGGCGACGTGGCAAATAAGGTTCCAACGTCGTGGCTTGATGTGGCAACTTGATGTCAACGGGCGAAGAGCCATCGTCCTCGAGACAGTCGCATTGGGGCTTCTCCATTCAGCATTCTAGAGTGTATAAGTTCGTTTTGGGGACCCAATATAATTGAGTCAGGGTCCCACAACATTCGAAGTGGGGAGTCGACCAATCGATAAGCATATAATACAATTATATTCGGAGGGGTTCTCCCGGTCATGGCGGCTCGATCGAGCACCACCGAACCCTGAACCGCTGAGACACATGCAAGGCACATGAGGGCGGGCAGGGCAAGGGATGCAAAAGAGAAGACTCTCGGCAAAGTTGCCACACCGACACGTGACCGTGTAGCCGGTGGAGCCGAGGGAATCTCGTCCCCGTGGTGAGAATAACCGTCGGAGCTGTCGTCATCGTCGATCACGGAAAGCTCGACCGGGTGAATTGTGTCGCGAGGGGTGTCAATCGAACACAAATTAAGAGAAGCGTCCTTGCATGCCGGTAAGACCTGGTCCATAAAAGTGACCCGGAGTGGCCCATCGAAAGGGGACCCGTGGGCAGCTGGGTCCGATGGCAAAACAGGGTAAATCCTAGCGTCGATCTCGTGATTGGCAGGTGGTGGCACATCGCACACCACCTGCGGCACAGTGGCTACTGTCCCGCGCTCCAGTACTGTCACAAGTACTTTAGTAAAACCATTATGGGGCCTTTTCAACAGGTTCCACGGGTCAAGTTACAGCTCAGAAAAATCATTTCGGACTCTTTTGAATTATTTTGAATGATAGTGCACGCTACAAGCAACTTTAATTGTGAGTAAATCGTGTGTGCTTTCATGCTATAAAACACCAGAAAATTAATTAATTTCGAAAGTACTATCACACGTACTTTGACTACGAAGGTGTTTCCGCTCGGTAGATGGCCATATATATTCGTATAGGGTGATAGGACTCTTCATTGGGATGTACTCGAACTGTGCAACATGCATTACCCCATGAGAATGCCGGTATCCTGCAATAACCATGGCAACTATCGCCGCATGTGAGACAAACTGAATTTTTGGATGTTTTTCACTTATAAAAATTTCGAGTTCTATCGTACCGCATCCCTGATTGTGATCCCATGGAGCGAAGGTCCGAGCACATTAAGGTCTCAAAAAATCAATATTGATATCTACTTTGATGTTTTATTACACACCCTAGTGCTACTTCCATCACACATCGAGCTCGCCGTGCCGTTGTATTCTCCGGTGGGTATGCGCAGGCTGGAGCAAAGAAATAGCCCCCAAAATCAGGGTTTCCTTGTTGAAACCCAAAACGTCATAACCTCTTCGTTACTTAGAGTTATGTGAGTTATGCCATGATATTTCATGCACATACACTCCACTTGACTAGGAAACCTTCACACATATGGATATACCATGCATCCACGACTCAAAATTGATAACTTTGATCATTACCCACTACTTTTGCAGGGTCATCACCATACTAGAAAAATCCCCAAAAAATCATCTATCATCAAAAGTCGTGAATGATGGGAAATTTTCATCCTTAAGACCCTATAAGTGCACGAAAATCATTATAAGTTCATGAAATATATCAGATACTCGACTAATTGCGGCGCAACGTAGGGTTGCCCTCTGCTGCATAAACGTATATAATCATATACATTGCACATTCTGCTATGATACTTCGATTAAGGTCCAAAAAAGGGCCTCGTAGTCCACAACATCGTTACAAATCATCTCCGAGCGATACTCGGTACAAGGGTGACCATCGGGAGAATCCATGGCATGCTACTTGTGTATGCGTACTAGTACACTGTCTGCTAGGCCCTGGCATCTCTTCATAACTCGAATATGAACCTTAGACATCGACCGGGGTCCCAAAAAATGGGTCTCGTAGTCCGCAACATCGCGTTGTACATCATCACCGAGCGATACTCGGTACAAGGGTGCCCGTTGGGAGAATCCATGGTATGCTACTTGTGTATGCGTACACACCACTGAGGATTTCTGTTAATAAAGTGTTAAAAAGTGTTAATTATGTGTTAAAAAGTGTTAACGGGTAGGAACTGTTAATAGTGGTGTTATAAATCCCGGTGGTACTTATTGATTGGCTCTTGGGGGAAAGTTTAACATTATATAATTCATGTTAACAGAATGTTAACAGAATGTTAATTTAACACAATTTTAACAGAATGTTAACACTTAATCGGAGGGGTGCCGGAGGGAGTTGAAATAGGCCCCCCTCGCGAGATCATTACACATGTAAGGAATATTAACAGAACATTAACACTTTTAATAGGAATCATACACGTGGCACTCGGATTAACAGTTTTACCGGATACTAACACTTGGCAGACTTTAAACGGTCATAAATTAACAGATTTGACAGGATCGTCCACGTGTCATGACTATTAACACTAGCACCACTAGATGTTAACAGAAATTCCAGATTGTTACACGTGTCATGACTATTAACACTAGCACCACTAGATATTAACAGAAATTCCAGATTGTTCCACGTGGCATGTCTATTAACACTAGAACCACTAGCTATTAACAGAAATTTCAGATTGTTCCACGTGGCATGCTTAGAGGGACTGCCGATGCTACTAAAAGTACCACTGGAACAGATACGTTCCATGTGGCAAGCAAGCAGGCATTCGCTATCTACACAGAGCAATTGGACGGAGCTGATGAAGCTGCTCCGGCGTTCGGTGTCCTCCTTCGATTGCTGCGCGGAGCTGATGAGGTAGCTTGCGCTATTGCTTTTTGCAACGTACTGCTTTCATCCCCGGCCATAGGTAAGTGGCGTGTAGAGGTACGCGGTTTCCAGGTGGGCGATGGATAATGACCTTGGGTTCGAGACGGCTTACCGGTAGGAGAAGGGTACGTTTTTCTGCCTCGTTGCACACATACACGCCCCGGCTGTTCATGGTAAGGTCCTCAACAGTGGGGTAGGCGGGCACCATAGCCAGGCGGCACACGGTGTCGTTGGCGGCGGAGTTCTCGGCGGAACGCTTCAGGAAGATCAAGTAGTAAGCCTCCACGGTGCCGTACTCAAACGCGTCGGCCGCGCATGTACTCAAAGCCACGTTGAAGGAGATACGCGTTTTTGCCCGGGTGTAAACCCGGAATGTGAAGTCCTCATCGGCTCTTCGCATGCGCGAGAATCGAAGGACGTCCATGGCTGCATCCAGGGAAGGGCTTGCATGCTCGCTAAAAAGGGATCGGACGCACCCCACCAGTTCCCGGTGCAGACGACCCCCCTCCTCGCTTGCCAACGCAGCGGTTGGCACACCGTCGCGGACGAGATAGTGGCCGGTGTCCAGGAGATGGCACACCTTGGAGGAATCGTCAGCCCGGGTGGTCCCAGAATCATGGTATTCGCCGCCCTTGGCCATGGCCATCTCCGTGAGCATGTCCGGAAGGAAGCGGATCCCTTCGTAGCTCCACGCCATGTCGTCCACCGCCTCTTTCGTGAGATACGCGTTCGCTATGCACGTGTCGATCGCCTTACCTCCGACCGGGGCTGGCACCACCCCCTTGCTGTCGCCCAGGAGACGCTCGACCCAGAGCTCGTTGGTGCTGCTCACCACGCCGGTTTCCTCCTCTTGCTTGCACAAGTGAACGACCGCCATGCGCAGATTCAACGTCAACATGTTCATGGGGCATTGCTGTTCCACAATCACCGTTAAGGCCCACAGCTCCTTCCCGGCCTCCTTCCGGGGCTCCGCACGGGACTGCAGGTCCCCACACAATCCTATTGCAGGCCCTCTCATAAAGTAGAGCACCGCCCGCCGCAAAGTCCACCAAGCCGTGTCCAACTCCGGATTCAAGTTCTTCAGAACATCCATGAACACCATCGGACTGAAAATCAAGATAAAGTTCAGCATGTCCTCCATGGTGTAGTTCCCTGCAACAGCGAGCTTTTTACAGATGCTAGGCAACCGGCTCAGCCTCCCCGCGTATGAAATGACACCAACAAACTAACAGCAGTGCATACATATATACCTGGTTGTAGTAGCATCCATCCCTACGGTTAGTAGGTGTGGCCATTCCCTGCCGGTGCACACAAACATGGTTGCACGCGGACCGGGCGAATAAGGTTGGCGCATCTGCCACGCCCGTTCCTACTAAACAAGGCACATGCAAGGTGATGGGTGTCGGTATCCGTTGTTAGATCCGGGTGCTCTCCCGCGTATTGCACGAAGTCCTGGTACTCCTGGTGCATGTCATGCGGCGCGGTCAGTCCCTTTCCGTTGGCCTGCAACTGCTTCAGTTGCATGGGTGAGAAATAGCACGTGTTTGGGCAATTGTTCACCTTGTTTCGCAGCATTTTCAGGAACTTCTTGATGACGCCGTAACACATCATGTGCATAAACGGTAGCACGTACCCGTAGATGGGGTCAAAGTAGTCCAGCTGCTCTAACGGCCCGGCTGCATATCGGCCGGTTCGCATCGGATCCACACCATCCTCCGCGGTCAGCCTCACCGTGGTATATCCGTGGTCCTCCTTGGTTAACCACACACTCGGATCATTGGCATACAACACCTCCCCTTCGTCCAAGTATGTCTGCGAGATGGGGTTCGCATAGCCCAAGCAGTACATACCATTACCGTTAGGGCCCTTAGTGGCCTCCCAGATGCTTTTGAAGTCGTTGCGCCTTGCCGCCACGGGAGTGAACTTCCCCAAGTCGTTACGCGCAATCGTATCGCAGTAGCATAACATCAGGAACACGCTGAACTGTTCATGCCACACCTGGAAGTACCCGTCATACACCCTGAAAGGGGTTTGGTCAGCATCGGCATGGCCCTTACTCAATTGTTTCAGCTCTTCCATCATGGGTTCTAGCAACACGTCGACGTCCTTCCAGTGTTGACGTGGGCCAGGGGCAATCGAGATCACACCGCAGTGCTTCATCTTCACATGTTCCTGCGGATACCCTCCATTTCACACGCAGTCAAGCGCAATAGCCTATGATCTCTTCAAGCCGCGCTGGAGCGTCACACCTCCGTGCGCACACACTCGTGTAGATGTTGACTGCGGGTTGGGCTTTGTCACACGTCGTGACGCACTACCTACCTTGGGAGGGAGGTCCGCACTTCGCATCGCGCCGAACCGCGTGGACCAATTCCTGCGATGGCAACGCGCTAGTCAGTTGCGGTCCTTTCACCCATCAGGCATCGCCCATCGGCAACGTTCGTATACAATCAGCCGCGGCACTCGTCCGTTACAAGGGGTAAGAACATCGGCACGGGCCGCACTGTTTGTCATGCTTCTTTGCTTGCCCGTCGTCCTCTCCATATTCGCTGCCCATCCCAGTTCGTAATACCCCTGGTTTCTCCTGGTTCCCACTCGGCGTCTCACGCAGTAGTCTGCCACCGACGCTAGGGTGCTCGTTTACTCGTAGCCCGTGCGGACTGCTCATGACACAAGCGTTTTCGGGAGCTCTGGCCGTGGGACTCGCACGCTGCTTAGCAAAGTCGTAGTCCATCATCCAGCGCCGCACCAGCCGCTTCACGGTGAAATAGAAGTAGTACTACTCCTTGGGACGATACTCCTCCCCGCGCGCCGTTTTAACAACGTCGTACCTCTCCTCCGTGCACCACTCTGTGGGCTCGCCATCCGCCCCACGCTTCGTGGGCACGCCGCATACCTCTTGCACCCTCTTCCCGGGCTTTCCCTCCCCGTTTTGCCATGCGAAATTGCGGTGAAACTTGGGACACACGTGTATCGCATAGTCCCATACGCTCTCCGCACCGAGCGCCCGTCTCATGTGCCATAGCGATCCCGGCAGGTTGCAAGTATTGCCGCCCAGGAGCATCTTCAGGACTTTCAGGAAGGTGTCGAAAAGGTCATCAGTCCACCTCTGTCGCCTTTTCATATCCATGAAGTACCATACGGCCTCCTGCACGGTCACTCCGTTCGGACTCGCCTTCCCGTGCGTGACCAGCGGTTGCGACTGCTTTCCTGCTGCTAGGTTTGGCACGTCCGTGACACACAACGTAATCGCGGGGTCGGGCTCAGCCTGCAGGGCCAGCACAATGTCCTGCACGGACTCCGTCGCGATACTGACTTCGGTATTCATATCCACCAGCACTGCCAACTCCTGCTTACAATGGCAGTCACACCACCAGCGCTCCCCGCCATATTACTACTCCACGCACGCTCACGCATCGTTAGTGGGTTACAGGGGAAACATTTTGGTGCCAGTATGGGCAGGGCGGGCTGCATACCTCAAACAAGAAGTCTGGCAGATCAAGCATATCCTCTGTAGGCGTATTCATTTCTTCGTCCGCCACAAGGTGCGTCTTTTCCAGAGCTTCTACGACATCTTCCACAACGATGTCCTGGTTCTCCTTCGCCTCCTCCCAGTATTCCTTCTCAGCCGGGGAGGGCACCGATCCGTAGAACATTTCCCCAAATGCCATCAGGCCGGACACCAGCGTGCACTCCGGCAGCTGCTGCAGTGGGCAATTGAGATCCGCCGCCAACAGGTCCCTCATGTCGTGGTTAACCTGGTTACCGTTTGTCCCAGCGCCACCTACCAAGTTGCCGCTACGCCACCGATCAGTACGGCTTCTGGTGTCCGGTTCCTCCATCATCACGTCCTGCCCTTCATCAGAACTGAGGAGGACGTCAGACGATCCAGTCTCCCCGTAGGGTGCCGGCACACCGCACACCTTGTTCCTGGCATCGAGCGCCACTCCAAGGCGGCGCATGCGTGCGAGAAGCACGTCTGACCTCCGTTCTGGCTCTTTGTGCCATTTCCCCGCCGTCGCGTTGGCATCAGCAAGTCTTCCGCGGTGAAGACGGAACGGATGCTCTGCCGCTCTTTCACGATGTCCGACGTGCTGTGTGCTTGGCGCGCCAAGTCTAGTAGGCGTTGGTCGGACACGTGACTGCTGTTCCAAGTGGTGGAGGGGGCGCTCGCTTCACCAGCAGCAGGTCGGGTGGCTCCTTGTTGGGGGGCTTCAGCAGTACCAGGGCGTCCGCCATCCTCGGGTGGCATTGCCTCCGGTCGGTGCGAGATGCGGTCTTTGCCGTCAATAGTGCAACCGAGGTCCCGCAGACGACCAGCGAGCTGATTGAACAGGTCGCGCTTTGCCATAGATTGGTCCTTACCACGGACAGATCGCGGGATCCAGCCATTATCCGCACCACACGTTGAAACCATCGGGCGTTCGCTTGCACCCATGGCCTTCAAGCGATCCTGAATCACAGCGTCGTCGGGGAAGGAGAGTCCCTGAAAAATAGAGCAATGGAAGCAGGAGGGTGTTGAATACGAAAATCAAGGCATCAACATGCACCGCAAGTCCATGTGCCGTGCGTGCGCTGGCCACTCCGTTGATTCATGCATTGCACACATGCTGGCAGGGTGCGTGCGCGCCGTATGGTGGTATTATAGACATGCAACATGCAACAGGTGCCGTGACGCAGGTGCGCGAGGTGCCAGCACCGCTCTCAGCACCAGTGTTCACGGCTTAAGACGGAGTCCCATACCATATCGTAATTACAATATACCCGGTGTTACGGTGATTGACCCGAAGCAGCTTTCGGCATTGTTCATCACATGCACAAATAAACAGGTATAAGTTTGTTGGCTGTGCCATCGGCGCGCATTCCACCAGGTACTAACTACAGTACTACTGCCTACACACTGTATACAACATGCCGTCTCAGCTTGCTTTAAGAGGTGCGCAGATCTGCCGCGCCGCATCTCTTCGGACTTCCGCGGCACATGTCTTCGTTTCGGGTGAAGGTTCAAATTCGCACATCGTCGGCTGCACGCCTGCGAAGGAAAGCGTGGGGCACATCTTGTATCAGCCCCCCCACCCACTCTCACCCTAAAACACCTGTAGGCCGACTTGATTCGAGGAATTGCCAACACACTAATAAAGAGAGTGAGTCACGCACCTGATTGCAGTCCGCGGCTGTCGTCGTTGGCCGCTCGAAGCAGCCTAGGCCGCCAGGTCGAGGCGCAAGGCATCCGGGATCGTGGAACGCTTCTTTAGCAGCTCCGGCAGCTTGTCCATAGGCAACGCTTCTCCGGTAGAGGTGATGTACACGAGCCCCTCCTCGGAAACGTGCACATTCGGCACGGTGCGCACGGTCATCTTGGCAAGCTAATTCTTGTTCTCAGGGCGAGAGTCAAACTCGGCATGGAAGGGAGCGAACTCCATGTACACCGCGGCTACTTTTACGGGGAGGTGGCTGCCATCATCGTGCCCCGCCACCATGAAGTAGTAATCATGGTCGCTTGACCATTCGTCGTTGGTGAGGGCATGCACTGATCGGCCAATTGAGCCGGAGAGGACACCGCCCGAGTGCTCCATTTCGAACATTGCTCCGTACACGTTGTCCGCCCACGCGATCCCTTTACACTTCCCGTCCAAGGACTTCTTCATCTCCTTGGTCCACTTCGTTATATCAGCATCTTTGGGGAGGTCCTTAACACGGTTCTTCTTAGCGCGTTCGAGGGCCTTCAGCCGTATGTTCTCAATCAGCTCGGGCATGCCTTGCCCGGACACCTGCACCTGGCGACTGTCGGCTGGAGGGGCGCTGGCTGTGCGGGTGGCCCCTGCAGAAGACGCCGTCCGCGCCTTGCTCTGTCGCGGAGGGACTGTAGGGGGGGCGTTGCGCTTGGTACTGATTGCCTGCTGAAGGAGGGACATGGCAGCGTTGTCCGACACCCGTTTCTTCAAGGCAGCCGTGAGCGCTGAGTTCATCGGTTTCTCCAGCACCGGTAGCAAGTGCTTGTAAGCGCCGAATGTGTAAGGCTGCGGCAATGTTTCCAGCACGTTCTTGTAAGTAATTGCTTGGAGCTTGCCATCCGCGGCCAGACGTTGCATGTGCTCCAGAAGACGCTCGTCGGATACTTCGCTCAGCAATTTCAGCCCTGCTTTCGGCGTGGAGTCGGCCGCGCTCAGGGCGACCAGTTGCGACTGTCTTGCCGCTTCGAGCATAGGTTTCATCCTGTCTTGGTTCCTCTGCATCGTGACTCTCCTGCTGCGCTCAAACTCTGGGGTCTGTACAGGTGATGGGTTGTTAGCGGGGGCCTGTGGGCCACTGTCGGAAGGCTTCTCTTGGAAAACCGCCGGACCGTGGCTCAGCGGGGACACCGCGGGTTCCGCGGGAGGGGCAGATTGCAGGCAGTCCCGTGCAAGGACACCCTGCTTTTCTGCTTCAACGGCGCGCTGCGGCTGTTGCTGGACCCCTTCCATGGCGGTCGGTTGCCAGGATTGCACGGTGGACGCAGCCTGGACCAAGCTGGGAATCGAGGGAGCTTCTTGGGGTGGGAATGCCAGATCAACGGTGGCAATCTGTGGGGGCGCCCTGGTTGGAGGGGGCGACATGTGCGTACTCGCCCGCGCCTGGGCCAACGTCCCGGTTTCCGCTGACCACAGCAGCGTCAACAGGTCTGCGACGTGCTGCATCCACGGGTACTCAGGATTGACATTGGCCTGGTACCGTGGGGCTGGTGACACATGTACCGTCCGGGAAACCGTGTCCACCATGAACCATGGACAGTGAGCGCGAAGTTCCTGTGTGACATTTCCGATAAACATCGCCGGCCTTGCCACAGGGGCTGGCCCTGTTGGACGTGGGGCCGCGGCCTGCACGGCTTCAGACGGGGCAGTGCTCAGTGGCGCTGGGGCTCGCACAGTAGTAGGTGGGGGCGCGTCGTTCGTGGCATGAACTAGGGCTGTACTCTGTGACGCCGGGGCTGGCGCTGTTGGAGGAGGGGGTGGTTCGCTATTGACGGGCAGGTTCGGGGCGGTCCCCTGACATGCCTTCTTCCACAATTCGGGGAACCGGGCCTTGATAGCATCGATCTCCTTCTCGGTAGGGAACGCGAGGGTGGTATGCCCCAACTGACTGTTCTTGGTTTGCACGAAGCGGTAGACGGTTGTCAGGTGCTGTAAAATCTTGGGTTCGCACTTTTCACATGGTGACGCCGGGTCGGGGGCATCCGCGATGCACTTGCCCTGGGATGAGCAGTGTCTAACCCACGTTAGGACGTTATGATTTTTCAGGTTTTGTTTCAGCCATATCTCTAGCTGCGCGATCACCTGCTCCTTCGCCTCGTTCTTCCCCTGGCTTTCTGGCATGGTCCTCAAAACGTGGAACCCAGATGCGTTCGCGTATATGGTATCGCGTAAGACAGTGTAGTTCGGCGCCTGCCACTCGGGGCATTTGCCGTTATGGGCAAACGCGCCGGTGGCCAAAACGAGCCCAGTCGGTACTTTCTTGATGGCCTGCCTATAATTCTCCACAAGCCCGACGGGGAGATGTGTTGCGCCTACGGAAACGGTTGAATGCCAAAACTCATGACTTTTCCGTTTGCGTTTCTGTATACAAAACCCGGCCCCCGCCCCCTCTACCGCCGATACTTCGCTTGAGCGTGCCCCATCGTCGAGCTCTAGGTGATTTCACGGAAAGGAGTGAGCGCCGATTGTAAACGGCGGTAGCATTCAAAGCACGCGGACGTGCTAGCGTTCCGCGCGTGTGCAGAGTGATATTACGATGCGCGCAAGACATCAATCGCTCCCGGAACATCATCGAGTAGGCAGCACACGGCCTCCAGGGAAATGGAGATGAATATTATTCATATAAAAGTGTTTGGTTAAAGCTAGATAGGTAACCACTGATGAGGGGTTGGCAAAGGAGTTGTCCGCTATCCGGCACGCCACAATGGTAGACTGTAACTACTATGCTTCTATGCGATCCATACTCCGACGTCCAGCGCAGGGCGGAGGGCCTTCCACGCACACTCTCGCTTGTGGCTTCTCCAGTGAGCACGCTGGTAGGTAGGGCCACAGTACGCTACACGTCGGCACGGGCACCACTTCCGATTAGCAGGCAGCAGGCCGCACGTGGCACAGCATGAAGAACGAGACGACCATCCGCCGCGTGCCCAGAGCCGTGAATAACTAACCCACTGAGCTTCCGCCAGCGCCTTACACTCCCGGTGGTGGGTAGATTCCCAGTGTGCTCTCTGACACTCCTCGCCGCAATACACCGCGGAGAGACACTTGCTGCACTTGTACAACTTCCGTCCGCCGACAACAGCCCGCCGATCCGCCCCACATTGCGCACAGGGATCCCGTTTCTTTCCGTTGCGCGATGCCACAGCAGGCTGTGAACACTTTTCCTCCATGTGCAGTATCGTGCGCCAACACTTGTGCGCGTGCGATTGCGCGTCCGCCCTCGATCCAAGCCCAACATCCGCACGAAACATCGCATACCGGTAGTACCACGGATACATTCCTCCGTGCGCGTTTTCCGAGCGCACGCTCGACAGTCGAAATGTCACCAACGGTGCAAACTGCGAAACATTGCATCCCGTGCTTACCATTACCGGTTAGTTCGAACGGGTTCCCCGAGGTATCCGACAACACGAGGATCTCCCCCGCACCTTCCAAACCACCCCCCCCTGGAAGACACCCCACGAACTCCATGACAGTAACCGAAGGGAAATGACCGGTTTTCCAACTTTCGCGCGACCACCGAGGGTACAACACACCGCACACAATGATGTTTCCATATCTCTCACCCTGCATGCGCCAATCGTGTACAAACCGGAATATCGTGCGCACCGTGGTCAGCACAAGGGCCAGGAACAACCCTTGCCGACATGGGAGGAGCCCCTCGCGAGAACACACCGTGCCCACACGCTGTCCCAACATAAGGCGCGCGGCGTTATCAGGTCCCAACCTAGGCGGGACGTTCAACAGGTACCTCTCCGCAGTTTCTAGGGCTGCGTTTTGTGTGCGCAGAAGCCCCCATCTATAATTGGCATCCCACGTGTGTCCAACCACGTGTGTCCGTTGTCCAACCACGTGTGTCCGTGAAACAGGAGTGTCATGTGGTTCCCCACCGCGCCACGTGCAAGGCGCATTCGGCGGATTCTGACGAACGTTCGGCCGACTCGCTGCAAGTATGTTGTCATATCAACCCAAAGGCGTGTGTCGTCCGAATTGGATGCAATCGCGGAGATCATGCACAGATCCTACATCACCACACCCCAGCGCGAGCGGGTAAATTCAATGCAATACAGCGGGTCCGAAGTTTTATCATAACGAAGTTTTATCACCGCAAAACCATGACATCCGTGTGCACAGGGATATTACGAATCACGCAAGACATCAATCCATCGCTACCGGAACATCATGGAGTAGGCAGCACACGGCCACCAGGCAAATGGAGATTACTATCTTCATATAAAAGTGTTTTGTTACAGCTAGATAGGGGGCGGTCCTCCTAAGTGGTAAGATGCCAGTCTGCTGCTCTAAAGGCCCGGTCGAGTTCCCTGGCTATTGTCGGCCGTCGTCTTCCACGCACACTCTGGCTTGTGGCTTCTCCAGTGAGCACGCTGGCGGCAGCTAGGGCCGCAGTACGCTACACGTCGGCACGGGCACCACTTTCGATTAGCAGCCAGCAGGCCGCACATGGCACAGCATACAAGACGGACGTAGCCACGCCATGCTATGAAGGCGGAGTACACAGTATTCACGTCGTCCACACGTTCCCCAAGCTGGGTGGGTGTCAATACCCTCGAGACAGCCCCAACCGCAGGGGGGCTGGCAACGGTGGGGGCATCCGTGAGGTCACGGTGCAAACTGGTAACGAAAAACGACTGGAAGGCGTTAGTGTAGTGAAGGCATGGGTGTGCCCACGGACCACGGACGAGCACTACCTCACCCCACCATCCATGGCAGTCACCGCCGTCCACGGGGGTGGTGTACACACGTATACGCAGCAAGCCTTCGCCAAACTCAGGGACCGCCCAGCCCGGACGGGGCACCCCAGCAAACTCGAAGTAGCTTGCTCCCGGTGTCAGAGGACACTCGCCGACCATGGCATACCGAGCATGCTGTAGCCGACTCTCACCGTAGACGTCATTCAACAGTGCAAGGGCGTGCTCCCCAAAGCTGTCGGAATCACTCTCTGGCCAAAAGCCCTGCTGGGCTCTACCCTCTTGTCCCCACAGTTTTATGAGTTGCCAACGATGCAAGCCCACTCTACCGTGGTATGTGTGATACTCGACCTGCATCCCGACATATGCCCCGTGCACGGACCATCACCATGACATAGGGAGCTGGAATGCACTAACACGAAGTGTACCGGCGGGCACAAGGCAGCGAGCGGGTAATCGGCACACGCAAGGTGCCCTCGAGTGGTCCCCAAAAGGATTGGGAACTTGGGATCCCCACAAGGGTCCCCAAAAGGATTGGCAACAAGTAGCTTCTGGAATCGCTTCACGCCAGCATATAACATTCCATATAACAAGGAGCTTACGATGATTAGATGGTTAGATCGATGGAAGCTTCAACATCCGTTGAGCAGGTGTACTGTACCGAGATCCCGATTGAACGTAGCTCGGAAATCCTACACAAGGAGGGTCGCTTCCCTCTAAATTGTACTAGGTCTACGTGACAAGGTGTGCTGAGGCTCAGCGGGAGGACATTCTCATATCTACATTCCGAGTAGATCCTCAGTGTGCTGCCCGTCAAGTATCCCCAGTGACAATTGTATTCTTCGCACAGTTGGCGTTGTTGCTCGCGCCGGATGCCGGTCTGCGTATGACCCCAGGCAATGCGAGCCGCTATCACCGCCACGACTCCACGAGTCACATCCCGAGTGCCGTAGACAGCCATCGCCAAGGCCCAGATGAAACATTTTCCGTCCTTCGGCACCGGCACCACCAACCAT
The DNA here is from genome assembly GCA_001247695.2 of Cymbomonas tetramitiformis. Lineage (NCBI taxonomy): Eukaryota > Viridiplantae > Chlorophyta > Pyramimonadophyceae > Pyramimonadales > Pyramimonadaceae > Cymbomonas > Cymbomonas tetramitiformis. The sequence continues at coordinate 3,351 of LGRX02023872.1, read as the reverse complement.
TGTCGTAACGAGCGACACACCGGGTACTGCACACTACTGCGTGTAGTCCATGGCTCCCTCTGGTACATACACACATCACAGGCATAGGTAAGCAACCCCAGGCCGTACATGCTCTGCCGGGCTACAACGACATGTTGTGCTGCCGGGCAACACGAACACCGTGTGACTTCCTGGCGAACGATATGCCACCGGGAAGCGCACAACATGTAGTCGCATGCAAGCAACAGGAGTCTAAACAAGGTGCGGACGGTAAACCTCCAACAAGGTGAGCACGGAACAATACGTCTCCCATAGAAAACCCTCCGTGCACCTGTGTGTTAACCAGCGTGACTCGTAACATTATTACCAGGTAAAGAATCTCTACACGAGCTCGCACATACCAAAGCAACCCCAATACCCCTAGAGACAATTCGAAAACAGCACCTCACGACGGTGTGTACACGGGTATCTACCTGGATCTGGAATTGCCTGAATCCGCTCGTAGTGTCCAGGAAACTTATCAAATTGAACGTAATGGGCGACTCGTACCGGTTCACGGCTAACCAAGCCCAGTGACGGATGTGGGCAAATATATTTCATGCTGAAAGGCGGCAAGTATTGTGCCAGAGCATCGGTATCGGTGGGAACATTGCACCCCACCCCTGGCACGTCGACCATCGGCCACAGAGTGTACACCTGAATAACTCGCCGAAGCATGTTCGCAATGATATGGAGGAACTGCGATTCGTTGTATGCTTGGGGAGTAAGCAGGATTTTGCGCATTGGCGGCGCTCCTTCATCAGGAATAACGTCCAGCATCCCGGGGGGGTAAAGCTGCCGATTGCAATCGTACGACGCGCAGATGGCGTTACGGAAGTTCATTGTTTGGACCTTCACGGAGGAACCCTGTTCAAGCACTTCCGGAATGTGTACACCCAAGGCGTGCAGCCAGCAGTTGCCGTCCCCTATTGTCTGGACTCGTCGCAGGCCGTGTTTGGCCAAGGCCTGCCCGAACTCCGCGAGAGAAGTAAAACGGTCTGCATTACCCTCGAGCGGCCAATGCACGTGAGCCAGCACGCGACGTGCTAACGGCAGCACATCAGGGAAAATCTCGTCGGGATGGTCGAAGGATGCCTCCAATCTACGCCCCCGGGGGTCCGTGGGCATCAGGATGACGTCATCGGTACCGAACGAAACACGTGCAAAGTTTGGTGCAAAGTTTGGCGGAACAGCGTTTGGCTGGAAACCGTTTGCGGTTGCCGCTCGCAATGCCTCCTCAGAAGCGAGATCCATGGAAGGCTCGGCTGCTGCCTTGCTTCTCTGGTGGTTACGGCACGCACCCAGAGCACGCACGCGGTACTCCCCATGGTCTTTATGGGATGCACTTGCCCGCACGATGCACTTGCCGGGCATCGCTCGCGACGCATCTCCACCAGTCTCGTATGCACAATCGCATCGCACGACGAGGGATCGTGCATGTCCGGGATCCCATCGGTGCGACAGCTTCGCAGCCACTTTCTTTGCGAAACCCAGGTCCAGCTGATCAGGACTTTGCAAGAGTTCAGCAACACGTATGTTCACATGCAGCCCGCCCTCCGCGTCCGTATGGAACAGGTGTTGTTTCCTGTAGGACTTGTCCGCGCCAAGAGGAATACCGGCTGTCCGCAGGCGCTGCGCGTTCAACGCGGTAAGCATACCGAACACGACACTACGCAAGCCCGGGCAGCAGACACCCAGTTCCCGGTACAACTGGTGATCGTCAAAAGATGAGAATGCATCGTCACGGGTAGCCCGTCGGTCCCAGAGAGCAGTGATGCCGTCGCCAGAGTCCTGCAAAGGCCGCGCCGGCGGGCGTTCACCGGTTGGATGTTCACCGTCACCCCAAGTCAGGTTGGCGATCCTGTGCTTCACCGTGGCATCCGCGCGTCCCCACGCCTCAGCGCCGAGCACCCCGCGGAGTTTGTTCCAAGCAAGGCCTAGGTCCTCCACATTCAGGAGTGCATGCAGCTTCGCCTCGGCCTCGTCTAACTGGCAGTAATCGGCCAATGTGACCGCCTGCCCCGGGTGCTTCTCATGCGCGGATAGTGGCGCCCGGACTTCAGCTTCGCGCCGCACACGCTGGCACGGACCACACATCACGGCTCCGATAGTACGCAAAGCGTCACAACCCAGAACGCCTGATCTGCACAGGGAACACGCCCAAACACCTGGCAAGGTGTCGTAGCCTCCCGCAAATCGTATTTCGTCTCCACACGCGACGCACGTCATGCGGCACGCCAAGCCATATTGCGAGATGACACTGTGCGGGCTGCCGAGTACCGCGTTATTCAGCTCAATGGTTGCCTTAGTACGCACTCTGGCTGCGGAGTAGATCACGAAGTAGAACTGCTTAGGACGAGTACGGTCGAGCGGGAGGCGCCCACTTGGAGAAAGACCGCGGTGCGCCATGCGGTCGGCTGGCCAGAACCACAGTGTTCCCATGGGACCCCCGAGGTGAACACGACGGAAGGGAGCCGAAGTGGGATCGCCATGCCTGGAGTTTTGAACCACGAGGCTGTAATCCATCGAGAAAAACCTGTCCCAATGGCAGGCCCGCTGCGTTTCGGGTAGCACCTCCGTCAGGCATTGGGCCCTCAGCAACAGGCCACATGAGAACACGTCGTAATCCGGCCAGCCCCAGGATCCCTTGCCTTCCTTGGGAAACTTGGTATCGGTGTGAAGGAACTGTATAAAGCTCTCGAGGTCCCGCCCTAGAGGCGACGGCTTGTCGTAGGTCCGCTTCACCACCATTCCCGTAGCTTCAAAAATCCCAGACCGCAGCCTGTCGTCCACAAGGCCATGCTTCACGGTGGTGAAGATGGATGGGAATAGCCAGTGCCCAACATGCCAGTCGGCCTGTATGGTATAGCGCGCGCCCTCACCCAGTTGGTGAGATCCGGATGTGAAGTCCGCGCCGATTTCCTTATGAGAGAACAGGACCTCAGCCTTCAGCTACTGGTAGTCTACCACATACGTCATGAACACGGTGAGCATAGCATTAAACCCGTCCGTGTGCTCACTACGTTGCCGCGCGAGCTCATCCTCGCACTCCGTTTTTTCCTGTGTCGCGCGCATCATCGAGGCATCCACGACTTGCACCCAGTCACGAGGGTCGCCCACAGTGTCCTCCATTGTAACGCCAGCTGTCACGCCCTTGCGCCACAGCGCGTAGTGCTCCCGGAGGGTAAGCAGGTTTTGCTCGGATGTATCCTTGTGCCACGTACCATACAGCTCTTTCCAACTGGCACTGGCAACCAGGTGCCGGTTGCAAATGTCAATGATTTGGGGATTCATATCGGTCCAGTCGGTCCGTCCAGTCCGTCCAGTCCGTCC
>LGRX02023870.1:17116-31478 GCA_001247695.2 Cymbomonas tetramitiformis | reverse complement strand
TCCACGTGACAGTGGAACACCACTCCTGAAGATTTCAGGACGACCGCGTGACAGTGGTCCCAACAGCCAGCCGCGTGACAGTGGCCGAGAATTCCACGTGACAGTGGAACACCACTCCTGAAGATTTCAGGACGACCGCGTGACAGTGGTCCCAACAGCCAGCCGCGTGACAGTGGCCGAGAATTCCACGTGACAGTGGAATACCACTCCTGAACATTTCAGGATCTTGATTAGTGACGGCAGCCAACTCTTGCAACCGCATAACAAGTGGGGCTGCCGTTCCCCACGCCCCCTGCTTAAGGGGTGAGGTCTGCGTGTACAGGCGTCAAACCATCAACATGTCCTCCAAACCAAAATCACTACCAGTCGTCACCAAGACCAGCATGTCCGACGGCGATTTCACCGGTCTGGCCCATGAGCTCAGTGCCTTCGTCAGCAACCTCGTGTTCGAAAAGAACGCGAACCGCGACGATGAGCTCACGCGCGCCGAGATCAACAAACTAAAGGGCAAGCTGTTCGGCTCCTTGCCCGCTATCTTCAACAGCACGGAGGCCGCCACCAGCGTCATCAGTCGGTTCGTGCTGACGCCAAACAGCGAAAGCAAGACGCTGCCTCAGCTGATCATGGAGGAGACCGAATCGTACCCGCCACAGACTGGATACATGTGCGAGCCCATCACGTTTCCCCGGGAAGACCACTTCCAGGTGCTGACCGGCCAGGACATCGACTGGGACGCCGCATGGCGCGTGCTCTTCTTCCTGCTGAGGCTGAAGTGCGCCGATCTGTCAGCCGAGGCCGCCCAGGACGAGATCAAAAACTTGAAGATGTTGGCTGGCGAAGACCCGAACGCCCTCAGGGACCGCCTGGTGGGGCTCATGGAGCGAGTCAACTTGCCCCACGATTCCACTTCCAAGGTAATCAGCCTGCAGACGGCCGGTCTGTTTATGCTTCAAGCCCTGCCCGAGCACCTCGCAGGCATCGTCCGAGAACGATTCAGCAAGTCCATGAACGTGACCAACGAGCACACGCTCACCGAGGTGACCGACGTGGCGCAAGACGTGCACACCAAGCTGAAGAGTCTGGAAACGAAGATCATGAAGGCCAACCTCGAGCAGGAGAACCTGATCCAGTACGTGGGGGCATACGCGGAGGGACCCACCAAGTCCACCTTGGCCAACATGCTGATCACCGGCCAGCACAAGCACAACTTCGGAGTGCCGACGCCGCCGCTTATCCCACCGCGCACCTCCACCACCAGGAGCGACAGCACCCGCCCACGCTTGCCAGCCCCGCGGCCCGCAGGCAGCAACTTCGACCCATCCGGCCTCAACCCCGCTGGGCGGAAACTCCTTGGGCAGCTCACGCTCCCGGCACCAGCATCCTCCTTCAGCACGGAGCCCGCAGCAGCCACGACCCGCACGGTGACCGGTGTGTGCAGCGAGAACCTCGGTGGGCCCAACGACAACGACTGCACCTTCTGCCACCAACCCCTGCACCTTTTCCATCACCCTACGCTGCCCTGCCACATAAGCGGCAAAACTACCTTATATGACGCCTGGGTCAACCAGGGTAAGATGCCCAGCGCTTTACGACACCTGACGAACCAGCTGATCGTGAACTATGATCGCGTCGCCAAGGGCCAAAACCCGCTGACCAAGACGGAGTTCGACCGGCAGTACGGCGGCAAGGAGAGCAACCCCCGCTCCACCAACCACGCTGCCCCCACTGGCGACGCCCCCACATGGCACGCCCAGTCCTACGACTACCACAGCGTGCCACCCCCCGCGCGACTGCCCCCGGGGCTGCACGTTCACGCACGGCACACCCACCACGCTGGGCAGCACAGCTCCAGCGATACCCCGCCCAACGACGCAGCACCAGCGGACACCATCGTGCACTTCCACTCGTACGCTGCCCTCATGAAGCACGGCAACCCCTTTCTGAGGGGCACACCTGACCCCACCGCCAACGCGACCCCCGCTCCCCACGACGAGGGAGCACCGCAGGCGCCCGATCATCACGAAGACCCCGTCAGCCCCACTCCAACCCACTACTGGTATTCCCCTGCCAGCCCTGCACCCGACAGCCCCCCTCACTCACCCAGGAGGCCAGGCCCGGACAGCCCTCCATATTCCCCCACCAGCCCTTCATTGTCACCCACCAGCCCCCCATATTCTCCCGACAGCCCAGCCCCTGACAACATCCCTGAACACTACCCCGACCGCTACCCCGAGGATTATCCCAGCAGTCCCAAGAGCCCCTCTCCATCACCCGACAGCCCCGTCATCACGCGGCATCTGGTCACCCAGGCTCCAGAGAGCCCGCTACCCTCGCCTCCCCTCGATAACGACATTGCCGACGCTATGTCGCCACCGACCTTGACGCAAGAACGGCGCGTGGCGGGTGAGAAGGCTGCCCTGTCTAACGCCCTACGCCGCCATGTTCCCTCCGGCGACGCCCCCGTGAACACCTTTGATATCGCATACGCAGTCATTCACTTCGAGTGGCCGGAGTACCCCATGGGACCCGACGGCAAGCCAATGAGAATTGGCAACACCCAAGTATGCCACTACGACTTGGCCCACGACCAGCACGGACTCCCAACATGCTGCATGTCACACCGCGAGCGCCCCGAAAACTGGCTACCACCCAGCGGCGTCATCGACCTCGTGAGCAGCGACGACGACCATGACGATGATGAGGACGACGACTGCCCGGGCATGGAGTCGGGGGATGACAGCGACGACGACGAAATTCCCCTCGACTACGACACCGAAGGCTACGACGAGAGCACAACCAACGATGGCGCATCAGATTCTCCCACGGCACCCTACCAGGAGGCACTGCACCCCATCCACCACCACTCCTACATGGCCCGCAGCATGGTTAACCACCGCCACATCCCTGCGTCATTCCGCCGCATGGGCAGCCCGCCGCCCCCCACACCCGCAGCTCCCGCCGTCGTACGAGGCCGAGAGGAACACATCCCCGATCAAACCCCCACCGCTGCCGCGATGGTGCTCATGAAGACCAACGATTGGATTGAGGAGGACCACGACAACCCCCCTCAGAGCCTCTCCGCGGCCCTGTCCACCACCACCGCCAACCACCAGCAAGTACCCCCGGCGGAGCTGCAGCGCCTTACCACCAAGGCGTTCGAGGAGATGAGCCCGGACATGAACAAGTGGTTCACACGCACGGCTGTGTGTTACACCCTCTGCAACGACGACCCGAAGAAATCCATCCTCGTCATGAGCCAGCGCACGGGGCAGTATTTAACCTTGTCCGTCATGATCGTGGACACCGGCTCAATGCTGTTCGTGATGAACAAGGTGCACCAGGAGACCCTGGGCCTCAAGGTGCACTCCAGCACGGCCACCGTGGACACCAGCATGGGCAGCGGTGGGGCACAGCAGCACCACCAATGGGGCACGGGTGAGCTGATGCTCGTCATCGCCCCCGGCACCATTCATATATACAAAAATTTTCCCCCGTAACAGCCCGCGCGCCCTAACTCCACCAACCCTCACACCTGGAACCTCGCCTGGCCACCCCGACACCCCCCGCGCGCCCTAACTCCACCAACCCTCACACCTGGAACCTCAACAGCCTGGCCACCCTGACACCCGCCACGACACGGCGCTGTTCATAATCGCGACAGGAGCTGATCCAGTGCCACATGCTCGGTGACAATCCGGGCAAGAAGGATGAGAACGGCCATCCACTCAACTGGATTCTCGACGCTTGCTGCGGCGTCGGCTCGACGTCCATGGCCGCCATGAGGTGTGGTATGAACGCGATCGGCTTCGACCACGACCAGTTCATGGTCAGCTCTGCGCAGCAACGGCTGATCAATTTCGACGCCGAGCCCGATCAGTATGCCGAGTTGAAGCCCAAATCGAAGAACGAACCGACGGCGAAGGGGAAGGAAGCAGCCACTGCCGAATCTGAGGAAGAAGACTTAGATGAAGATGAGGAAGATGAGAATGATGAATAAAATAGTAGGATTTGTCGACCGCCCTGACTGATAGTATCAGTCATGCCTCGACGGTATAGGGTGAAAAGTACTCTACTCGTACTGTAAACATTTGAATAAAGAATGATACATGTATGCATATTTCGGTGTTTTCATTGTACGCATACTGCACTTTTCTACCGTGTTGCCTTTATGTATCCCTATTTCGCGCATAAATATCACTAAACCCTGATGTTTATGAAATATATATATATAAATCCAAAAATGACATATGATAATGTCATTTTCATCGAATAGTGTGTTTCCGCCAGCAAGTCGTTCTCGATGTCACCGAGGGAGAAGCTGTGGAAGCTTCCCCCAGCTCCATGCTTGCCGCCGTTGGGGCAGTCACGGTGCCAGTGCCGCGACTCGCCCTTCTTGCACGTCGAGTTCTGGCAGAACGGGATGAAGTCACCGCTCCCTTTGTGGAAAGCAACGCGCTTCCTCACCTGCGACTGCGGCCAGTTCCCCCCCGCCGGAAGGTCACCTGCTGCAAAACGAACACCGGAGCCGCCTTCCCCGTTGCCGATCTTGTTCTCGTGTCCGCCCGCGGGGTAAAACCCCGCCCGTTGACCTTGTCCGTGAGGACCTTCAGCTGCCGTTTCACGTCGAGGATGATGGCCGTGAGGTCGGACAGCTGCGAGGTGTCGCCGTTAGTGGCCACGGCTGCCGCGGACAAGGTGAACGAGGCAGTGTGCGTACCGGCTGCGACGTGTCGGGCGTAGCACTCGAGGACCCATTGCTGAATGGTGAGGAGGTCCACGGCCGCCCGCTGCTGGTGCGTGAAGAGCCTCAACACCACCGGCGCGTAGAATCCAGGATCCAGCGCCGCGAGGAACAACTCCTTCACCTCGTCATCGTCGAGGGTGTTGTGCCTCTTCGGCGGACCGCGAGGCCGCGTTGAAGTCCGTGATGGACTCGGACGGGTCGGCGTGGGCCTTCAAGCGGACGCCAAGGAGGTCCGATGTCCCCTGGAAGGGTGCACCGGAGTCCAGCAGACGCCGTGCGAGCTCCAGAAGGGCTCGCTTGCCGTCCAGCGGGTGCAACGTCGCAGAGGCCTCGAGCCAGTCACCCGCTGGAGAGGCGGGACATACAATGAGCTCGAGCGTTGAAAAAAGAAGTGTGTTGGCCTCGGGACGTACGGCCAACGCGGAGTCCTCCAAGTTGAACATCGGCGCAAACAAAGCATCCTTCGCCTCGAAAGCCTCCTGGAGAGCAGGCACCAGCTTGGAGAGAAGCACCTGTGCGTTGGACTCCGTTCCCGTGAATCGATCATGCTTCTCACGGAAACATTTTCGGATCACATGCTTCGCCACTGTTAGGGATCGCGAGCAGTCATCAGATGTTGGTGCGTCATCGAAGCTGCCGAATCGCGATCCGTAATTATATCAGAAACTGAATGAGTACCACTGAATGCGGGTCGAGCGATGTCATCATCAACCCGCGTAGCTCAGTTGGTAGAGCGACTGTGATTCAATCAGGAGGTCATGGGTTCGAGTCCCGTCGCGGATATCATTTTCGCCGCGATGGATTACGCTCGACCCATCTCAAACAGTGAAAAATCCCATCACTATTTATAGAGCCCTAAGATTGGTATTCTCGTAAACGGCTCGCAGATTCGGTGTCAGATGTAACAGCATAAGGCACATGATGTGACCTACGCTAAGATCGCGTATGCTCGGGCACGGTGATGTGACCTGCGCTACGATCGCGTATGCATGGGCACGATGTGACCCGCGCCGATGACGTGGATTCGGGCTGCATCCCAAGAACTGCGATGCACCTTCGGTGCGATGGGCTGCATCCCAAGAACTGCAATTCGGCTCATAGTAAGCTGCCACGTCATCACATCGACCGAACTGTGATACGAACTGGAACACGAATCGTCAGGTGACGATCTGATTTCAAGTGGGGAGATATGTTAGGGATCGCGAGCAGTCATCAGATGTTGGTGCGTCATCGAAGCTGCCGAATCGCGATCCGTAATTATATCAGAAACTGAATGAGTACCACTGAATGCGGGTCGATGTCATCATCAACCCGCGTAGCTCAGTTGGTAGAGCGACTGTGATTCAATCAGGAGGTCATGGGTTCGAGTCCCGTCGCGGATATCATTTTCGCCGCGATGGATTACGCTCGACCCATCTCAAACAGTGAAAAATCCCATCACTATTTATAGAGCCCTAAGAGCCACGCTCTCGTCGAAGCGCTCACGGGTGAGAGTGCGAACACCCGCCAAGAAAACAGCTTGAGCGGAGTTCGCAGCCGGAACACCAGTAGTTGCCGGCGTAGCCGGCGTGACGGAATTACGGGCAGCAGCGGAGTCGAAAATCGTAGCTAAAGAGCGTCGGCGAGACGCCATACTTGAGGTCAATCTAGTCGCAACCATGGTGAAAGAGACTGTAGAGACGAAGTGAGGGAAAATGGGACGAGGCGTGCGGAAGGAGCGGCGGCCAAAAGTCGTAATTCGGTTGTCAAGGAAAACAAGGTAAAGCTGCGGCGCAAAGATCTCCCCACGTGCATGTGGATGCAGAGTGACGCGGCCAAGGAAAGTGGTGTCGGATCCGACCAAAATTTCCAACGTCAACCAACGCGAAGCGAGGAAAATGAGTCCGCCTCGTGCACAAGCTCCCGTAAATCCAATCAACCAGGCATCAGCTAGGCCATACCGCTCCGCCGCGCCTCTAGTGGAGCCCCTCACTCCATCTCAAGCGTCGCTGTTTAGCCAGACATGGCTAAAATCCGCAGTGTCTAAATAAAGAGTGAGTGGGGCCAAACCTGTTGGATATACCCCTAGGACTCGGGATATATTCACTCAGTGAAGGTTTTCTCAGAATGTATTAAAGCTGATAAGTTAGCCCGTTATATGGGCATAAACAGTTAGGGTTCGGGTTCGGTTGACAGTCATACACACTACTATAGGAAGAGTCACAGAGCAAGCGGTGTGACTGTTCCAGCACATTTGAACAACCTTTTTTCGGGGCGTGACATAAAAGTCTAGAGCCTTCGGACTCCATGACAGTTACAAACCCTAAGTCATAACATCTAAATTTAACCGATCCGAAGGCTCTGGCCCCCATTGCCTGCTTGCAGGATTACAGCGGACTTATGACATTGTCATTATTCTCAACGTAAATGTTATATTATTCGAATCTCGACGCTCATACAAAAACATACTCCTTTTATATACTGAATGCAATATCGCGCGCGCGTATGCCATCATATGACTCCATCATGTCGTGCTTTTCGCATATATTCAATATTGCAATATATATATTATTTTTATGGGATAAGTTTACATCGGGGGCTGACATTTGATTTTAATCCACATCGGGGGCCGACATCTCATTTTAATCCACATCGGGGCAGACACTTCATTTTAATCCACATCGGGTGCCGACATTTGACATCTCATTTTAATCTACATCGGGGGCTGACATTTGATTTTAATCCACATCGGGGGCTGACACGCCTAAACGTTTCACATCGGGTGTAGACATCTCATTTTAATCCACATCGAGGGTTGGCATTGCATAGCATGCGTAAATAGAAGACACACGCAACGATATAAAGTAAACGAAACATAACTACGCAAATCCAACCGGTAGATATGCAACTCGTATTACGATGAGCACATCTACCGGTTGGATTTGCGAAATAATGTTTTTTGGTGCCGCAAACGATGAAAGACTGCCTTGTTTGGCGAAATGAAACAGTTTTTCACTGCTTGACACTCCAAAAAACATTATTTCGCGAATCCAACCGGTAGATATTTTCATCGCGATATGATTTACATATCTACCGGTTGAATTTGCATAATTATGTTTCGTTTACATTATATCCTTACGTTGAAGGTAATGCATACCCCCGATGTGGATTAAAATGAGATGTCGATGCGGCCCCGATGTAGATTAAAACGAGGTGTCGGCCCCCAATGTAGATTAAAATGACATGTCTACCCCCGATGTGGATTAAAATGAAGTGTCTACCCCGATGTGGATTAAAATGCCCCCGATGTGGATTAAAATGAAGCGTCAGCCCCCGATGTGGATTAAAATGAGATGTCGGCCCCCGATGTGGATTTAAATGAAATGTCGGCCCCCGATGTAGACTTATCCCTATTTTTATATATGATTTTTTCTGTTTTCTTTTCTTTTTCTTTTTATATGAATGCATTTACAAATATGATAATATTCGTATTGGCAATTGGGTATCGGATACAAATGAGAAATGTCACTCGACCTACCGAAACCGTAGAACTGAAAACCAGTAGATACGTCTACTTACTACTATCTCCTAATAGGATCGTCAATAATTCCAGGGGGTGGACTCATTTTTTCCCGATCGATTTTGCCGTATCTCCCATAGGTCATTCGTGTATTGTCGAGCGCTTCATAAATACAACCTTCCTCAACCGCCAGGGAACCACCAGGAACCGCCAGGGTTCGCCTTGGGGCCTTTGGGCCGACGGACGAGGGTCGAGGGCATCATTTTGCCCCGCGTTGACCAAAAAAATGACCAAAATTGACCAAGCCCAATCCCCCCCTAAAATAGATTTGGGGGGCAATCCATGGTTCCACACTTTATCAATGCCCCCCCCCCGAGGGGTTTGGGGGGGTTCTGCATGACTTGCGTCATTTAGAGGGGTGTAGGGGTCGCGAGGATTTAATGGAATGTGTGAATTTTAGGTAATTTGCCAAGCGAAAAGTGCCACCCAACTTCCACATGGAGGGCACCCAAAGGTTATATTTTCCACCTATGGGACCCCCCAAAGGGCTGGGGGGGGTTGGATTCATGCCTTGTACCGGTGGGGGGGCGGGAATGGGGCATCCGATATGGGGTGTTTTAGCAGTCATATTGAGGTCCCTGATGGAACCCGCTCAATATAACCCCCTATATGGGGGGGACAGCCGAGCGCACCCGGTATAATTCAAAGTTCAATATATAAATAATTGTCAATTTATATATTTGCATGGATATATTAATTATACCAGGTGCTACAACAATTATAAAAACATCCTAAATTTAATAAGTCCAGGGGGTGGACTCGGATCCAATAAAGAGATACTCCCCCTGTGAAAACTGAGAATGAAGAGAGCAAGACGAACCGGAAGAGGTGCAGATGCAGGCGAGATTTCGATTTGCGATCTCACATGTTCTCGTCGAAATTTCTGAAATCCCTTAAATTTGGGATGTCTGCCCATAATCATAATTTACAAATCAAGAAGTAAGCATGGCAGATGACATCTTGAATTATTGCATTTCGAAATTCGAACTTAGGGGTTAATCCACATTTCAAGTTATAACAACGTCGAAGGGACACAGGAGGAACATTTGAACATTTTGAAGTTCAGCTTTTGAATTGAGCTGCGTCGAAAGCAGACTTGGTTAGGATACATTTTACCAATACGCAACCTGGATCGGCTCGTGAATTCCGTGTACGATACTGGATATTACAGATGGCAGCTTCGATTACGCGAATGCAGCGAGAGCTCAGAATGCTGGAGGCGTCGCCGCCTCCAGGTGTATGCGCGTGGCCAGTCGAGGGTGCACTAAACCATCTGCAGGCGCAAATTGAGGGACCAGAAGGCACCGTGTATGCGAAGGGGATATTCAAACTTGATGTCCGAATTCCCGAAAGGTGATTCAAGGCTTTAAGGGTTCTTCGTGTTCGTTCTGCAGTACTTCTGAGGCGTCTCGTAGTTTATACTTAATGTTTAGTGTGCTGTATACAGGTATCCTTTCGAACCCCCTAAAGTTCGGTTTTTAACACCAGTATATCATCCGAATATCGACAGTGGCGGCCGTATCTGCTTAGACATATTGAATATGCCACCTAAGGTACGCTATGCTTTTCGTTTCTGCCACGTGCGCCCACGTTGTAAAACGTTTGTTTGAACCACCTTTACGTTCGCTGGCAGGCTTAAGTCGTAGTATTTGAATGCGCTCTGATATGAACTTTATGCCCTTTGCAGGGTGCTTGGCGACCAGCTTTGAATATCTCCACAGGTATCTATTCAAACCTTTCGTCTTTTCACACCTTCCGATGTTACAAAAGTTCGTACTTGGCAAACTTGCCCGCTTGAATGACTGAACTTTACCGTGTTGCTTCAAACAGTCCTCGCAAGCCTGGGATTGCTGCTGTCTGAGCCGAACGCCGATGACGGACTAATGGCTGACATCGTAAGTTCTGTAGTGCTATTGAACTTACAGCTCGTGCCTGGCAATACCACGTTTCCAGCTTTTGCTCAGACGCTAGTTTGTCCACCCCAATGACTCTTGTTGTCTGATATTTGACAGACAGAGCAGTACAAACACGATCGTGCCGTGTTCGATGCTACTGCGCGGCGTTACACTCAAGACTATGCGACTGGCGGTGCCTCCGCTTCAGAAACTCATGTCCCTGCACTCGGCTCTCCGGAGAGCACGGCAACTGAAAAAGTTGCAACGCCCCCCGCACACAAGGAGAACGTCATGCCTTCAAACATCAGTAATGCTTCAGAGCCAAGACCTCCGCTATCACCAAGTCTGGAGCGAATGGGCCCGAACTCGCCACGGCACAGGTGAAACCGCAGCCCGAAAAAGGCACAAAGGCGCTGTGCCGTCAGCCTTGTGCCAGATAGCTCAAGTGGTCATAACTGCCGTTCTCTCAGGGTGGACGTTTGTATTGTACAGGATGGCCCCGCAAGCGTTAGCAGCACAGGCCGTGCCGGAAACAGAGTTGACTGAGCAAACCTTGCGTCAAAACGAGGAGCGAGGGGCAGCTGGGACACCGGCGGATCGCCAAGAGCGAACGGACAGTCAAGCGGCATTCGCAGCCTCTGCCAGCGGGCAACGGGAATCTCCAGGCAAACGGCACTTCTCATTTGGTACGGTGCCCGGACAGTTGCAGGGCTTTAACTTGGTTCCGCATATCCACAGTGGCTGTTTACGGCATATTCATGCATGAATCTGCCAGAAACTTTCTTGGAAGTCGTTCCGAAAGTGATCATTTTGTTGTCTTGAACCGTGATTCAATATATCCTGTGGGCACGGACCCTGTTAACTTTCTTGCTGTTGTGGGGCTTACTCAGGAAGAAAAATTGATGGAAACATAATGTCCCCCGAAGATGCAAAGAACGGAAACGGTAAGCTCTCAACAAAGAGCTCGAAGAGTCCAAACAGAGATAATAGTGCTGCAAGTGCACGCAGCAGACTTCAAAAACGGTTGCGTCGGTAACGGTCTACAAAACCTTAGCGAGCCCAAATAGCTGTAGAAAACATGATATTAGATGAGATTATTCCCGAGGATTCCCTCAATGTAGCCGCCAGTTTTCCAGTTCTATCAAATACCGGACTTCAGAACGAGAAGAAGATGGCCGGCTAATGAGCTGACTTGTCCGCCTCGAAAAATTTGAGTGTTTGATGTTTTAGAGCTGGGCCATCGATGCAGAGCATGCGATACGATGATGAGTAGGTTAACTATCACTTTAATGAAGGCTCTAAGGTGACAGTGAATTTACTCTCTTCCTGGCAACATGATTCCGTGTGTTGAAAGAAGAATCAAAACTTAGAACGTCCACACAGTGCACACTTTAAAGATGAAACCCCGATGAGTTGTATCGGTGTGACATCGAAGGTGGAAAACTAGGGTGAGTGCTTGTGCAATGCTGACAGTGTGCCTAGATGCTGAGAAGTTATGAATTCTTATGAATGATGCTGATGAGATTCATGCACACCTTCGTCACGTGCAAGACTTTCTCCCAGATATATATCGTAGTGGATATGTAAGATTGTAATAACTTACAACTTTGGAACGCGTGGATCTTGATCACATGAATCGTGGTAAAGACTTACTTGGCAGCAATATCTATAACGTGGTGATGTGTGGTAGCATGCAATAGATATGCTTTCTTGCCCGCGATTTTGTATGGAAATATCATATTTGACGTATATCACCTCCACGACGGCGTTTATTTTTTTCTCATTTGGATTAAAATGTGCCACAGGGTAGCATGAATTTCGTGTGGCACTCATGTGACTGACAATTTCTCCATCCCTACTACACAGCTTGGGTATGTAAAGGCGTGATAGCAAGATGCTGAGAGATCATATATAGCGAGTGCGATGAATGCATGCGGCTAGGATTCTGCAAAACGATAATGTTGTCGGTGCGACGCAGAGTTATTAAATACCAGGTTGCCGAGGAGAAAGAGACACGGATCCTAATTCGAGCGAAGCGCATAAAACACTATATCGGGTTCATTGCCTAGTCTAACGCATCACCCGGGAGTGCACAGGTAGGCCGGGATATCACATACTTTATGCATCTGTAAACTAGTGAATGCTTGTAAAGTGGGAGCGAAGAGCAACTATGGCTAATCAGATTTCACATTGCGATTTGAAATAAGAGAATAAATGAATCGGCCGCACGTGGTCTTAGCTGTCGGTGGGCACATTTGGTGTAACATTTGGAGACATGCAACGCGTGAAATTCAATGTTGCCCAAGTACACCATAATAAACACAGACAATTAGTCCCGTACAAGTTTGTCATCAATTTTCACGTGGTTGAAGGCGGCTGTTGTAGTTGTGCGGGGTCGCGACAACTTAATGGATGTGGTGTGCCGTGCACGTAGTTTTGGTGCGCCGTGCTACCCCACGCGGCGGGGCTGCGCGCTTTTTGGATTGAAAAGAACGCCAAAGCCAAAGCCCATGGACACATGGTATACCATGTGCGGGCGCTGACGTCAACAAAGGTATATATATATATATAATATAATATAATATACTTTGGAAGGCATATATATATATATACCTTCGTTCGCCGGAGCTTCCGAGGATTGATAGCAGGGGGCAGCAGGGTTCGGAAATACCCCCCCCTAGAACTTCAATTTTGCCCTTGGGGGTCAGCACCCCCCCTAGAACTTGCACTCGCGCACACTGCGGGGCGGGCGGGAGTGCCCCACGGTACCACCATAACGCGCGCGGGGCGAGCGGGAGTGCCCCACGATACCACCATAACGCGCGCGGGTCGGGTGGGAGTGCCCCACGATACGTGCTCTGTGATACCACCATCACGCTCGCGGGGGACGGGAGTGCCCTACGATACCCCCATCACGCTCGCGGGGCGGGCAGGAGTGCCCCACGATACCACCATCGCGCGCGTGGGGCGGGCGGGAGTGTCCCACGATACCACCATCGCGCGCGTGGGGCGGCGGGCGGGATTGTCCCACGATACCACCATCGCGCGCGTGGGCGGGCGGGAGTGTCCCACGATACCACCATCACGGGCGCGGACGAGTCACGCAAGGATGGTGGGGGTGGGGGTGCCCCGCGCTATCGCCTCACATGTTATATTATTATGCGCCGCAGGCGCGAATTTTCGAACATTCCCGACTTTTTCGTTGAACACTGGAGTTATTCTGAGGCAAGGGGCTGTGCTCAGACCCCCCCCCCCAGGACTTGCATTCTGCCCTTGGGGGGTGAGCGCCCCCCCCTAGAACTTGGTGGTTGCCTTGCACGGCTCGCAGGACCAAGGAATTGCTTGCAGGGCTAGTCATGATTATCAGCATGGGTGAACGCTGGGAATTTGCATAATGTGCATCTAGGTAGGTGTTTTGGCATTTGAATGAGTGAGTTTGTATGTTTGATTTGCCTTTGACATTTCAATTGTGAGATGCGAACCTTACAATAAAGTTTCTGATACCTATATATATATATATATATACACAACCTCCGGGCCTGTCAAATAGTCCCATCGGGGGTTTTCAGGAATCGCGCTGAAAATTAGACTCCACGCGAATTGCGATATCTCCGTTGTTACTTGGCCAAATAGGCTGAACTTTGGCGCAGATTATACCCCTACTAAGTACCCTTTAGGACGCCCTTGCCCTAATATAATCAAAATTTGCAACGCCCTAATAATTTGATCCATAATACCTATTTCTGGGGGGGGGGTCACAGATTAAATCTGCCCATTTTAGCATAGAGTGCTGGATTTGACACTGTGACACCCGAAACTGTCACAGTTTCCTATAGTAGGCTGGGTATGTCACTTCCTATAGTAGGCTGGGTGACCGTCACCAGTAGACGGGAAACACCCGTTAGGTATTTATGTTATCTCTACTTTTATCAAACACACTTTACCGTTCTGATATCGTAACCCTCAACTCAGGGTTTATCTCTCCAGCTAGATATATATTACAGCGGAACTATATATCTGACAGGTTTGGCCCCACTTACGCTTTATTTAGCCACTGCGACACTGCCAACATGATTGGCTAAAGCCGGACGCTTGGGATGGAGTGAGGCGCTCCGCGCGTGAGGGTGCCGGCAGTCACGGGTATGGCCTAAGTTTTGTGGGTTG
>LGRX02023870.1:0-16101 GCA_001247695.2 Cymbomonas tetramitiformis | reverse complement strand
CCCAAAAGAAACGCGGTCCACGCCTGGACGCTTTCTCCTGGCGCCGTGGGGAAGGGCGCGGGCGAGCACCTCTCACACTGGGGACGCACCACTCTACGGGCTCATATGTCATATCCCACGCCCTTCCAACAACAGCTGCAGCAACAACAGCAGTGGCTCGCGTACCAGCAGCAACAGCAACAGTGGCTACAGCAACAGCCACTGGAACCGATGCCGCAGCAGCAGTTACAGCAGCAGCAGTTTCAGCAACAGCAGTTACAGCAGCAGCAGCAGCAGCAGCATCAACCACAGCAGCCCCAGCAGCTGGTACCAGCTACCTCGGCGCCTCATGGACCTGGTGCGGATCTCTCACCGCTGCAGCACTTCATCAACATCAGCGCCGCAGCCCTGCCAGACCCTCTGCAGGTGACTCTCGACAACGGGGCTCAGCAGAGCGGCTCGGGTGGGGCCCAGCTCTTGGTCCGCCACCTTCCCGCGGTGGCAGCAGCCTCAGGGTGTCAGGGACCCGCCGGCGTCGACGCTCCCGAAGAGTATCCTCGGGCCCCGCGACGCACGGCAGGTACATCCCATGCCAGAGCCATGTACCTGATCACTCCGACCCCGAGTCCGGCAGCCACGGACGCCAGCCACATCAGCACGGGGTCCAGAGGCAGCCGGAGCACGCAGGCGCGGGCTGAGCGCAGACGGAGGGCCGCCCACAGGTCCGGATCTGACTCGGACGCGAGCAGCCGGAGCGAACACATCCGCAGGGAGGTCATTGCGGCAGTGCATGCCCTGGACATTTCAGCGGTGCTCTCGAGGGGACTCGCCCCTCCTGGCGCGACGGCATCTGCGGAGCCTCTCCACCAGGCGACCCTCAGAGCAGTGCACAGGGGGGCTTGACAGCGGGCCAAACACCCGAGGCGGACGCCACTGGCAGCGTGGCTTCTCCATCATCACTGACTATTGCTGAAACCGCCCCCGCCGAACCTCCCACTCAGGATCGGCCAAATCCCCTCAGCACGGTGGTGGCTCGCCGGCGGCAGTCGGTGGAGTCGATGGTGCACGGCGGCGGCGGCCCTGGCCCTGAGCGCAGAGACCCCAGTCCAAGGGATCCGCCCCCAGGCCCTCCTAGCTAGTGACCCACCCCCAGACCCTCCTGGCGACCCCGACCAAGGGCCAGAACCCTCTTACCCTCAGTACCCGGAGGTTCGGGCCCTGTTCGTCACCCACGACGGTGGGTCCTTGTGGATTCACCAGTCAGCAGGAGTACGAGGCGCGGCGGCTGTCACCCTGCCGTGGGACGAACGCCGCAGAGCTGGAGTACAAAGCGATTCCATCCTTTTCAGGATCATGCATTTGTTGGGAGCGCCGATAACTGCCTACGCGCGCATGGGAGGTCGCTTACATCATGCACCCCTACCGCTCACTAACCCTCGCGTGGAGACTTGGGTACTCATGGTCGACCGTGAGGCCATGGACTTGGCCATGGGAGATCCGGCTGCAGCCAATGTGCGGTCAACGAGCATGGGACAGCCAGTGTGGGAATGGATACCGGCTACTGCGCGAGAGTCGGAGATATCGCACTTCGACCAGGACGGCCTCGCGGCTTGGTCCGAGATTTGCAACTCCGACTGGTACAGGAGCATGAGCGCGGTGGCAGCACAACCGCCCACTCCAATGCCATTTCACACACCGCTCCCACTCCCCGCTCCATCACCAACACCTGCACCGCCGCCCATCTCTGGGCCGCCGGCTCCACTCCCAACCTCTGCACCACCGCCTGCTCCAACCTCAACCCCCACGAACCCCGCGTCTGCACTCCCACCTACGCACGCTCCAGGACCCCCACCTTCAGCACCTTCAGCTCGCTTTCCTCACTCCGCCCTTGCGAACCCTAGCCTCTCTCCCAGTGATGCACCCTTTGTGCCAGGCGTCATCCGACTACCGCAGGGCACTAATCTGCGGGCGTCCTCGGACGAGATTCGCCAGGAGCACAAGGTCAAGGAGATGGTGCTGAAGCTGGTCAAGGGCGTGACCAAGTTCCCTCGTTCCGCGGCCGACACCAAATCGGCCGACAAGGATGGCCTACTCGCGCAACTGGAACACTACTCCAACCTGGTGCGGACGACTTTTCAGGAGGCCATCGTGATCGAGGCACTGACCACCCCCAGCTGTACGCCCGTGTCGGAGTACCAAGCGAGCGTGTCGAGCCTCCTGTGGAGCTTCAAGGAGTACACCCTGCAGGACCAGAAAAAGAGGTTCCTGGAGCGCGAGCGGCGAGCATCTTCGTTCGGGTCCGACCAGGCCTGGCATCAGCGCTACGTTGACCTTGACGTGTTCTTCAGCGACCTGGCCCTCAGTCAGGGCTATCTGGAGAACACGCACGGCGAGGCCATCACGCTGAAGCTGGCGCCGAGCGAGACCGGCGGAGTACTTCTCGCGGTTGGAAACCCGCATGGCCTCGGTCAACTTCCTGGCCGGCCGAGTCCCCAATTGCGTGGAGATGACCAACCTGTCCATGCTCTCCACGTACCGCCGAGGACTGAAGTATGCGCCCAAGGTCATGCGGCGTCTCAGGACTATCAACCTGAACGTCGCCAAGCCGCAGGAGTGGGAAAGGAAGGCCACCTCCGACGACATTCCGGGCCCCACAACGCCCTGTTGAAGATACGGGAAATTGCTGAGGAGGTGGAGAATGACATAGAGACAGAGACAGCCCAAAGGCGTGCTGCAGACCGCCCTCCCCGAACAGTCTCTTTTGCAAGTCCATCTCCCCGCCCCTCCTTCTTCAGGCGTAGCCCCTCCTCAAACCGCCCAGCGCTCGCCATGTTGGAGAACGGGCCTACCACTGCCGCTGCTGCAGCAGTCACCCCGTTACCACCACCACCTGGCCTCTCCCGCACTGAAACGCCAAGGGTTCGCCGGTGTTTCGCCTGCGGGTCCACGGAGCATATCGTCCGCAACTGCACGGACGAAGTCAAGCTGAAGGAGTGGAGAGCCAACGCCCCCGCCCGCAGGGTAGAAGTCTTCCAAAATTCTTTACGGCCCGTAAACTATATTTCCGCTGGCCCGCTTTCGGCCAAAACGGTCAAGGAAGAACAATGCCCGCCGCAGGCGCGAAATTTTGAAATTAAGTATGGGGGTTTGATAAAAAGTGGCATAAAATGCCTATATTTTTGGCCGAAGTTTGGCCGGCTCATATTTTTGTGCGGCCCGGGGGCGAAAGCCCCTTCGGCCCGGTTTCGGCCCGGAGCGAGCTTCTGCGGCCCCGGGCCGGCCCGCCACGGTAAGACTTCTACCCTGCCCGCCCGGCTGGCAAACTCCCATGGGTTCGTGGCCGCTATCGTCTGGGCCATCGAACAGCAGGAGGACCTCTCCCGGGTGGACGGCGTCCCTGAGGAGTTCTCCGAGGAGGTCTTGGCGCTCGCAAGCTGCGAGGACGAGCAGGGTTACCAGACTCTGGCAGCGCTCGCTGGCATCGACCTCGTGGAAGGTGACAGCCTTCCCCCAGCTGGAGACGACGAGTGACTGGCCGGCGACCAGCCCCTGACTGACCCTGCCCTACGGGGAAGTGAGGTCACCCCCTGGCGATCAGACCCTCTCCGCTCAGGAGAAGCGGTCGGAACCAGAAGAACCCCGACGCGCTCGAGGTCGCAGAGATCCCTGGGGTCATCGACCCCATCCCAAGAGTGTGGCCTTCGCCTCTGGGACACGCCTGCGACACACCTACCGCTCAGCTGGTGCCCCATCACTACCGGGTGATGACCTGACCAGTCACCCCCTTGCAGAGAGTGGTCCTTTCGACGACGCGCCAATCCTGTTCATGATTCCAAACCCATATCATGGGTTTTAACCGAAATGAGAACCCATGATATGGGTTATTAAAATTTTCGGAACCCATGATATGGGTTCTAAAAATCTCTAAAACCCATGGATAACCCATAACCCATGGGTTCTTGCTAGAATTTCAATGATATCAATAAATGTGTTAAACAACTCGGATCGGATGGGTAATATTAGCTTATTCGTAGGTTAATTTTCAGCTTATGCATAAGCTGATTTTCAGCTTATTCGTAGGTTAATTTTCAGCTTATGCATAAGCTGATTTTCAGCTTATTCGTAGGTTAATTTTCAGCCTATGCATAAGCTGATTTTCGGTATATTCGTAGGTTAATTTTCAGCTTATGCATAAGCTGATTTTCAGCTTATTGGTAGGTTAATTTTCAGCTTATGCATAAGCTGATTTTCAGCTTATTCGTAGGTTAATTTTCAGCTTATGCATAAGCTGATTTTCAGCTTATTCGTAGGTTAATTTTCAGCTTATTATGCATAAGCTGATTTTCAGCTTATTCGTAGGTTAATTTTCAGCTTATGCATAAGCCGATTTTCAGCTTATTCGTAGGTCAATTTTCAGCTTATGCAACCTAATGTGTTAGTAATTTCAGAGCTGTAAAACCTATACGATAACAGGTTTCAAGACAATTAAACCGGTTTTGAGACTACAATAACAGGTTTTGCTTAGGCAAAAGTTCCTTCAGCCACCATAACAGCGTACTGAATGTGATGGGGAAACGCCTCCTCGAAAGAGAGCACGGAAAGATATTCACCGTCTGACGAGAGCACTTGCATGCGACTAGACTCGTTCACAAGCGTAAGCGCTTCTCTATGAAATCTACACCCACCACCTGCGGTCTCGCGAATATGTTTGATCAGATTGGTGTTGCTGGGCGCTTTGCCATTATTAACGAAAGTCAAAATCCTCAGCGTTCCGCAAACCGTGTGACTATCGTCACAAATAGCACAGGCCCATGTTTGTTCGCGCTTGCCTGACTTAGGCCCAGCACTAATGATGCGGTCAACGTTCAAGGTGAAGTGCTTGAAAACAGGAGCATTTTGGATCAGAGTGGGTAGGCCATTATCAGCGGCTATAGGTTCAGCCGCAATTGCACTTTCAGTTACAGTTTGCGGGCCTTCGCCAGATAATACAGCTGGAAATGTCTCGTAGTAATATTTCAAGAAAGGAGCGGGATATCTCATCCAAAACAACTCCCCAGAAGCTACGACTGTCTCGAGACTGCCGCTACCAGTCGGGCCCATTTCTTGTAGTTTAAATGCTGCGCATTTTGTGCCACCTGCATGCGTCAGTTGTGTAGAACGAAAGTGAGAACAATCGACGCTAATGCAATCAACGAAGTAAAATGTTGAAAATACATCGGGCGTTTGTGTGAGAGAATATCAAATGGCGCCACATCACGCACCTGGAAACGTGTGAAAAGCGTCGAACTCGACAGCAGTGTACATATACTCGAGGGTCCTCTCTTCTGTCAACGGAGCTCCGCTTGGACTCTCCCAGTAGTCGCCAGGCACTTTGATCTGTTTTCCTATCACTTCAAGAGGTTTGCTCAGACACG
Organism: Cymbomonas tetramitiformis; assembly: GCA_001247695.2. Lineage (NCBI taxonomy): Eukaryota > Viridiplantae > Chlorophyta > Pyramimonadophyceae > Pyramimonadales > Pyramimonadaceae > Cymbomonas > Cymbomonas tetramitiformis. Next base: position 10,708 of record LGRX02023870.1, on the reverse strand, counting down.
AGTATTTTGTGAAGGCATGGTCTGTGAGCTGGGTAGCAGTAGGTTTCTTCTTTCTGCCCATGATTTAGGTGGTGGTGCGTCCGACGTCTCCGTATTTGTAGCCTCCAACACCTTGACCTAGGAACGAACGACTTAGAAAGTGTGGACTGTGACTCGTCTTTCGCACATGACTGCCAGCGTATCGATGACATATGATTGGCTCCAACGTCCAATACCCACGTGGGTTCGTGGGTTTCGTGGTTTTTTTTGAAAATCAGAACCCATGATATGGGTTTTTAAAAAAATCGGAACCCATGATATGGGTTTTAAAAAAATCGCCGACCCAACCCATAACCCATGGGTTTTGCCGGAATCATGAACAGGATTGCGACGCGCCCCTACCACTCGATGACGCCCCTGCGTACACACGGGCAAGAATTGCTGGAAATGACAAGGTGACTGTCATTATGGTCACCTGTCATATCCGTAATCAGACTCGGAGTCCAGCCGTGACAAACAGTTCACATGCTATTTAGCTCTCCCTACCAAATAAGGCCGGGTCCATGCGGTCCCGGGACCAATAGGGACCCCTCATGGACCCCATATGGACCCGTATGGACCACATGGACCCCACATGGACCCGTGAAAAATGGATCACATGGACCCGTCGATGAAACCTTCGGGCTTTTACCACTAGATTGGTCCAAAAGTTCCTATCGGTCCGGGGTGGGTCCCACACTTGGTACCACTGATTTCTCGGTCCATGCGACATTTCACCATGGGTCCATGCGGTGTTTCGTCGGTCCATGTGGGGTCCATGTGTCCATCGAAATCTCACCACGGATTCCTCGCCGCTGGCGTGGGGGACCTCGCATGGACCCGTATGGCCATGCTTTAAGGCAGCATGTGGTGCATGGACCGACCCTGGACCGACCCCGGACCGACCCTGGACCAAACATGATCGCTCGGACCCAGGTTGGACCAGCACGGACCAAACCTCCGATAGGCGCCCAACCGTACGGACCATATATGGACCTCGCGTGGACCCCGCGTGGACCCCGCATGGACCCATGGGTGGAGCACTCGAGATGGACTGCACGGGGGAGGCGATGCGTGGACCTCGCATGGACCCCGCATGGACCCGGGAGTGGCGCACCCAAGATGGGGTGCGTGGTGAAGGCGATGCGTGGACCTCGCATGGACCCAGCATGGGCCCCGCATGGACCCGTAGGGTGGCACACCCGAGATAGACTGCGCGGAGAAGGCGATGCGTGGACCTCGCATGGACCCGTGGTGTGGCGCACCCGGCATGGGTTGCATGGTGAAGGCGATGCGTGGACCCCGCATGGACCCCGCATGGACCAGTGGGGGGCGCACCCAAGATGGACTGCACGGGGAAGGCGATGCGTGGACCTCGCATGGACCCGTAGGGTGGCGCACCCGAGATAGACTGCGCGAAGAAGGCGATGTGTGGACCTCGCATGGACCCGTGGGGTGGCGCACCCGGCATGGGTTGCGTGGTGAAGGCGATGCGTGGACCTCGCATGGACCCCGCATGGACCAGTGGGTGGAGCACCCGAGGTGGACTGCACGGGGAAGGCGATGCGTGGACCTCGCATGGACACGTGGGGTGGCGCACCCGAGATAGGGTGCACGGGGAAGGTGATGTGTGGACCTCGCATGGACCCGTGGGGTGGCGCACCCGAGATAGGGTGCACGGGGAAGGTGATGTGTCACTAGTGAAAATGGGAATATATGAATAATAAGTCAACCGGATAAAAACATTTCAGCATACATCAAAAAATATCAACAACAACTCAAAGTATATCAGTATTTTGACATATTATTAAGCCGTTATAATTTCAAATGGATTTGAATGAAGTACGAGAAGCATATTTTTCTCATATGTCAATAATATATCAAATCCTTGATAGATACATACATACCAAGGCTACTAATCGGTTATGAATTGTGTAAAGCAATTATCCAGATTTTCTACATCGGGCAATTTGGTCTACGTTAGATTTCCATATTTCAGTTTTGGGCTATTTTTGCTCTACGGTAGATTTCCAGATTTCAGTTTTTAGAATGCTTGGTTTCAGATTTTCTACCTCGGTCAATTTGCTCTACGTTAGATTTCCATATTTCAGTTTCGGGCTATTTTTGCTCTACGTTAGAGCATTTATATTTCAGTTTTTGAAATGCTTGATTTCAGATTTACTACCTCGGTCAATTTGCTCTACGTTAGATTTCCATATTTCAGTTTTGGGCTATTTTTGCTCTACGTTAGATTTCCAGCTTTCAGTTTTTGGAATGCTTGGTTTCAGATTTTCTACATCGGGCAATTTGGTCTACGTTAGATTTCCGTATTTCAGTTTTGGGCTATTTTTGCTCTACGGTAGATTTCCAGATTTCAGTTTTTGGAATGCTTGGTTTCAGATTTTCTACCTCGGTCAATTTGCTCTACGTTAGATTTCCATATTTCGCTGGGCCTATTTTGCCTTACGTTGAGATTTCATATTCTAGCTTTTGAAATGCTGGTTTCGCTTTTCTACATCGGTCAATTTGCTCTACGTTAGATTTCCATATTTCAGTTTTGGGCTATTTTGGCTCTACGTTAGAGCATTTAGATTTCAGTTTTTGGAATGCTTGGTTTCAGATTTTCTACCTCGGTCAATTTGGTCTACGTTAGATTTCCATATTTCAGTTTTGGGCTATTTTTGCTCTACGTTAGAGCATTTAGATTTCAGTTTTTGGAATGCTTGGTTTCAGATTTTACTAGAAGGATGCATGTGTAAAGTCATGGGGCAATATGGGTTCCCATCCGGTACCATACATGGGACCGGGCCGTTCACACAGGTCCCATATCGGTCCCATGTGGGTACCTTAACTTGCAAGCAGCACTCACTACTGTAACCGTACGAGGCGGTACGTGTACTGGTCCTAGACCGGTACCACGTCCCGTACCGATAGGCCCTCCACATGTTCCCAATGGGTACCACATCCTGAACACCGCACTCACCACATCGCCTTCGCCATCGGAATCATCCGCAGAGTCGTCGGTAAGCTCTTCGGCATCTTCATCCTCCTCGCCACCGCCTTCCCCTTCGCCGTTGTCGTCTCCGGATGACGATTCGCCATCATCATCACGTAGTTGTTTCCCAAACCCCAAGTCCTCGATGTGTTTCGCCAACGCTTCAAAGTTGGATATCACCTCGGCTTCCCAAGGGGTATGGTCACGATCCGCACCGCCCATCTCATCATCTCGGGGAGATGATCGCTCATTCTCTTCTTCGAACTCCTGTTGCGGAATGTATACACCATATTGTTTGACATGTCGGAGAATTTGACGGCGGCCAAGTTCACGTGTCGTAAGCCCTCGGGGGTGGCATTGATTACACGGACAAATGCCATACTCTGAAACGTAGCGTCCAGGGCGGCTTCCTTGTATGCCCTGTGGAGTCGCCATCTATCGTCACATAGACAAGTGCCAAACCATTTTATCCAGCATGTTGCAGGTAGAACGCCTGCAAAAGGTCGTACACGCTGGGGTGAGTAAGTGTTTAAAGCGAGCAGTACTATACGGGGGCGGGGTCTCGGACCGATAGGAATCACTCAGTCCATAACCGGTCCCGAACCCCGGACCCGTAGGAACCATGCCTTGGACCCCACACGGACCCGTCGGTACCATGCCTTGGACTCCATACGGACCCGTCGGTACCATGCCTTGGACTCCATACGGACCCGTCGGTACCATGCCTGGGACCCCACATGGACCCGTCGGTACCATGCCTTGGACCCCACACGGACCCCACACGGACCCGTTCGGAATCCACCGCAGCAAGACGCCGCAACCCTAATAAACCCTATGGTCCCATAGGTGGAACACAGCCCGCCCCTATGGGGTAAAGTAAAAAAACGCCGGGTCTAGGGAACGAAACAGGGTCCATGTGGTCCAAAAATGTCTGACCATGCATGGACCTCGCATGGACTTGCCAAATAACCCGTTGAACCATTGTGGGACCGACGGCATGGACCCGTAATGAAGCCTATGGGACCGACGCACAGGTGTTTTTGCCTGTTTTTGCTTAAAAAAGTGCATTTTGGGGTTACGCGTTACACATGGACCTCACTTGGACCGACCAGTGTTAAAGGCTCGCTCTCACGCTGCCCCCATGAGGATTAGCGGGTCCCCGAGATTTTACAAAAAAACGCCGGGTCTAGGGAACGAAACAGGGTCCATGTGGTGCAAAAATGTCTGACCATGCATGGACCTCGCATGGACTTGCGTCGGACCACACATGGACCGACGGCATGGACCCGTAATGAAGCCTATGGGACCGACGCACAGTTTCACATTTTTGGGGATTCGAGTCACATGGACCTCACGTGGACCTATCTAAAGAACGTCGGCGAGGCAAGCAGCGGTGTAAAGAATTCCTCGTTGAGAGATAGCGAAAATCGACCCAAAAATCGAAAAAAACAAATTTTGGGCACTAAAAGGGGCAGGTTGATTGCAATATATCCTGCCAAACAAAAAAGCAAAAATGTTTTTTTCCCGTGAGATATCGGCATTTTTGTGCGTGCGATTTTTTCAAATCGAACTAAAGGGAAAAAATCGAAGAACGGAAATCAGTTGGCGAAAGAGGGGCGGGGGTCGGGGGGGGTAAACGTGACACAGTAGCCTTTCATCGTCATCGTCATCGTCATCGTCATCACACGACATCGACATCGACATCGACATCGACAGCGCAGGGACACGGTGAAGGCGATAGGCGTGTGTCAAGCTCAACGTCAACCTCGGTACTGTATTGACTTTTCAGCATTTGGAGGATGGAGCTCAAAAGTCCTCCACTCAATTTGGTCGGCGGTCTCAGAGAGCCCTCGTGCAGTCTTGCTCTGTGTGCTTTCTGTATACTGTGATATTCATGCATACGTAGACCTTCTTGTTGAATTTTTATTATGGTTTGCTGACGCGTATTTTTTGCGCAATCTTTCTGTACTTGTTTGTGCCATTGGGGGTGGAAGAGACATGCGTCTCCCCAGTTCTTCGGACTGGAGCAAGTTCGTTGGTTTGATTCCAACCCACCCCACCGGACGATACGTATTTTGTTTTATTGGAAATATTCTGACCGGATTGTCCTTGTGCCCGCAGAAATCTGTTGAACGATGTATCCAGTTGAGCTCCCTCACGAACATCAGCACAGTCGGATGTTTGGTGCGCGACACTCAAATCGTCGGTTGTCTTGTTCGCTGTTTGGTTTCCATTTCTTTATTATTCGCGGTTGTGTTGCATTCGGTCTCTTTCTTATTATGCGTTTACTAATTTCCGTGTCTCGTTGTCCGACTGCAGGTCTGCTTACCGGCCGGTTGCATCTCCGCGTTCACGGTATAGGAAAATAGTTTGTAGGATGTTAGGAGTTTTGTGCGAGTAACTAGTTATATTTAACCTTTAAGTTCTATGTGTTCATCAAGTATTTTATGTATGCTTTCGTCGATGTTAAGGTTTCGTGCCAACCTGGTTTGTAGTGAATTTTATAACGATAGGGTGGATAGGCTGAAAATAATACGTGAATGTAATACGTTCATGTATGTTTAACAGTTCCGTCGTTATCGTTTGTTGAAAGATGATCTGCCCTTGCTTGCTTTGTTAGCATGCACAATCTTTGTAACAATGCTTTGCCTTCCTCCGCCATGCGAGAATCTCATGCCCAGCGATAGCACGAACGGCAGCATTTTCGGACTCACAAGAGAGTACATAGACCTGCTAAATAATCACGTGCGTGGACCTGCTTGATTATCTAATGGACCCGTGGAATAGTCACATGGACCCATCGAATAATAATGTGGACCCGCTAAAGAATCACGCGGACCCGCTTAATACCCACATGGACCCGCTAAATAATCAAATGGACCCACAAGACAATCATATGGACCCGCTTGATAATCACATGGACCAACGGAGTACTCACTTGGACCCGCTTAATAATCACACGCACCCGCTAAATAATCACACGGACCTGCTTAATGCCCACATGGACCCGCTGAAGAATCACGCGGACCCGCTTAATGCCCACATGGACCCGCTAAATAATCACATGGACCCGCAAGACAATCATATGGACCCGCTTAATAATCACATGGACCTGCTGAGTAATCATATGGACCCATCGAGCGAGCGCCCAAACGGGCGGGGTCCATGCTGGGTCCATGTGATGCATTCCCTACGGGTCCATGCGAGGTCCATGCGTCGCATGGACCCGTAGGAATGTCTGACCATCGGACCCATGTGGCCCTCACCGGTCCATGTGGGGTCCATGTGATGATAACTGAGTGGTCCCCGTGAAGTCCATGTGATTGTACCTACTGGTCCATGCGGGGTCCATGTTGGGTCCATGCGTCGCATGGACCCGTAGGAATGTCTGACCATCGGACCCATGTGGCCGTCACCGGTCCATGTGGGGTCCACATGCTACGTACACACTAAGAGGTATCACATGGACCCCACATGGACCCGTAGGGAGGGTCCATGTGAGGTCCATGTGACTGAAAACCGTATGGACCCCACATGGACCTTCAGTGGACCCCATATGGACCCCTAGGGAGAAATGTCTGACCATTTGGGGCATGCGAGGTCCATTCCAAGTCCACGGGGGTCCACGTGAGGTCCATGCGGGGTCCATGTGATTTGTGAATCACATGGACCCGTCCCTATTTGGTAGGGTCTCCAGTCCGTATGTATCTTCCCTCTAATAACATAATATCCGAGTATGTAGCCTGCCACTGCTGACCGACCTGTATTGACCCTCTGTCCGCTTGGAATATTATTACCCTCACGGTATAATATCCAGCAGGTTATGGTACCACCTTACGCTTGCGTTATGTCTTTGCAGGTTGGTTGGTTCGTGGTTCGGCTTTTGGGTATCGGCGGATTCTTGCCGTTCGCGGTATTATTCTTTGCGCTGGGACGTGATCTACATTGAGCCTGCTGGGACGTCGGATTGACCGCCCTGTACGACCAGTTGTTACCTCTTTGGGAGCACGCATCTTTCGCTACCTCTTTCTTTGGGTTTTTGTTGTCATCTTTGTCGCGGCTCTCATTAGGTCGCGGTTCAGAGCAGAACTTCGTGGAGCACGCCCACGAGTTAATTTCCGTTTCGCACAAGATCGTTTTATATGTTTACGTTAGCATTTCAGGCTTTGGAGAGAGCGTTGCAGCAGCTATAGGGATGGGTGTCTCCCTGTGGTACTAAAATACTTCTCAAACTCGTAAATCTTACTCAAGTGTTCCTGACGACGGTAAAATAACCTCCTCAAAAATCCTCAAGTGAAAATTCGGCATTGTAGCCGTGCAACCTGCGCGCGGCTTGCTACGAGCTAAGCTAGCGAAGGCATCTCGGGAAGCATCTATAAAAAAACAGTGAGTGTCAACGAGGGAGTCCTGCGATAGCACGGGCCCACGGCACTGAAAACATATCCTACTGGCAGCGGGAAACGTCGCGTGGCTACTTGACCTCATGTCAAGAACGCATTGCAAGCAAAACTGAGCCATACTGTGGGGTGGGTAAATTTAGCCGGAAGAGGGTGTTGAGGCTTGAAGGACCTGCCACACCGAAAGGGGAAAAAGTATGAGACGTGAAGTAAATTCTAAGGCGAAGAAGTTTTTTAAAACCCATCAACATACAAATTTCCGAATAACTTTCGAGCACTTTCCGCATCCGTTCACTCTCTAGCGACTCGCGAATATACACAACTTAAACAGGTGAAACCAGTGAGAAGGGGGTAGTGAGCCATAGAGCAGCTCAACGCACCGTCTGTGAAGCTTGACCGAGTGGCAAACATTTTTTGAAGTAAAAACATTGTATGCGTTAAAATTTTCCGCAAATCCTACGTGGCGAGATTGCGTATCGCGTGAGTACGTGGTTGTCTTAGCTTGCTGACGGCCACGCTGGATCTGGTTAACAATTAGTTCAGTTTTCCCACGAAAATAACCGCAACGATGAAAACGAAGTGCTATGACGCGCCAGTGTCAGGGTGTCATGTGACCCCCACCTTATGGGGGGGGTCAGATCTCTCCCTACGTGACTAAGAAGGAACCAGGGAACCTAAGAACTGGAACTTAGATAGGCACATTAGTGGAGTGATCCCAGGAGGTAGACCACTCCTAAGGGGGGGGAGAGTTGTTCCCGGAGGCACAACGTGAGCCGATATATCTGTGCGTATGTGTGGGGCATCGGGAGTAATCTGGGATTGACACGATGACAGTGAAATTGGGCTTGAAATCACGATGAGAATGAGTACCAGATGTCCGGGGTAGTATGACAGTATGACATTATGACACTATAGTAGTATGACAGTAATGTGGGGTAGTCATCGTGGTATTTAGTCAGACCCTCGGGGGATGGTCGGGTTCGCATCGGGATCAGAAAGACGATGGAATCGAGTATCAGATGTCTGGGGTATGGCAATATGACTGTATGACTGTACAGTAGTATGAAAGTACTGTATGACGGTCACCGTGTCAGTCCGTCGATGTGACATCTGAATCGAAAATGGCGAATCGGAATTAGAAATGAAATCGGATCAGGACGATGAAATCGAGTATCAGATGTCTGGGGTATGCCAGTATGGCAATATGACAGTATGCCATTACAATAGTATGACAATATTGTATGACGGTCATCGTGTCAGCCCATCGATGTGACATCTGAATCGAAAATGACGAATCGGAATTAGAAATGAATTCGGATCAGGAATCGAACGTTGGGCCGTGGTGTGACATCGGGTGCCCGGGTGGTTGACCCTGCAGGCCGAGTTACGAGTGAATAAGTAGAGCACTTGAGAAGTGCTTGGCCTTCAGAACTCGGAACCGAATTATCGTTTGCACCTCAGTCTGGCTCTGTTCCAGTATATTATAAAATAGAATTGTGTACCTTTGCACGTTCAATAAAAAACATCATTCCGAGTATATGTCGTAGTGCCCCGGGCACAATTAATCTGAATTTATTCGAAGTTATTCGAATGATTCGGAATTTATTCAAATTTATTCGAATGATTCGGAATTTATTCAAATTTATTCGAATGATTCGGAATTTATTCAAATTTATTCGAATGATTCGGAATTTATTCAAAATTTATTCGAATTGATTTTAATTATCATTGTTATTATTTTCAAATTTATTCGAATTAATACGAATATATTCGAATTAATTCCAATTAATCCGAATTTATTCGAATTAATTCCAATTAATCCGAATTTATTCGAATTAATTTCAATTAATCCGAATTTATTCGAATTAATTCCAATTAATCCGCATTTATTCGAATTAATTCCAATTAATCCGCATTTATTCGAATTAATTCCAATTAATCCGAATTTATTCGAATTAATTCCAATTAATCCGAATTTATTCGAATTAATTCCAATTAATCCGAATTTATTCGAATTTATTGCAAATAATCCGAATATATTCGTATTTATTCGAATTTATTGCAAATAATCCGAATATATTCGAATTTATTGCAAATAATCCGAATATATTCGAATTTATTGCAAATAATCCGAATATATTCGAATTTATTGCAAATAATCCGAATATTTTCGAATTTATTAGAATTTATCCGAATTTGTTCGAATTTACTCGAATTTATCCGAATTTACCGCGCACGTCTGTAGGCGTGGGAAGGTCGCGAATGGCGGCCACTTTGGCTTGGCGAGTCAGAGCTTTCCTGGTCGCAACGGAAACCCAAGGAATTCACACCCTCCAGCGGCGATTACAGACTTGCCAAGGTAGCCTCGCAGGCCCACCTTGCTCAGTCTTTCCATGGTGGCCTCCAGGTCTGCGATGTGCTGCTGAGCTGTTGGCGACGTGACGAGGATGTCGTCACAGTACACCTTCGCGCAGCTGAGTCCTCTCAGTTCGTGCTCGATCACCCCGCCGAACATGGCCGTGCTGTTGGTGCTGCCGAATGGCATACGCTTGTACACATATTGCTCAGGTGCTGCCCCTTCTCGCGCCCACCAGAAGCACGTCTTCAAGGAAGCGTCGTCTGTCGGGATGATCTGGTGGAAGCCGCTGCGCAGGTCCAGCTTAGTGATGTACTGGTCTGTTCCGATGTCGTGAAACAGGTCTTCGGGTAACCTTGGTGGTGTGCGGTCTTTGAGCGAAAGCTCGTTGACACCCCTCAGGTCCAGTGCCACGGTGGAGGGGGAAGGGCGACTGCTGCTGAGATGGCTGGGGTCGATGGGGAATTCTCCAGCATGGCGAGGGCAGGGCGAGTTCTACCGGGGGAGGTACGGCGAAAGAAGGAGGTGCGACCTGTGTTGGGGGCGAAATGTACCGCACGCGAGGATGGAGGGGTAGGTTTCGATGATGCTGTTTCAGCTTCCAGGTCAGCTTCAACCTCCTTAGCAATCTCGCGGATCTTCAGCAGGGCATCGTGAGTCCCAGTGATACCCTCAGCACGTGCCTTGAACTCCCACTCCCCCGGCTTGGCGATGTCCAAGTTTATTCCACGCAGCCTACGGGTTACCTTGGTGATGTTCTTCAATCCAGAGCGATAGGTAGACATCATGTCTTGGTTGTTCATCGCCACACAGTTAGGCACCCTGCCAGCCAAGAATTTGACCGAAGCCATGCGCGCCTCCATTGACATTGCAGCATCCCAACACCACCAGCCCCTTACCTACAACCACCACCTGCAAGACGCCATTGAAGAACTCTTTCAG